>JAPFBE010000706.1:15000-31736 GCA_034336665.1 Luscinia megarhynchos | reverse complement strand
TGCTGCCACGGCGGGCCCACCCGTGTGTGGGCGTGCAGAAGGGCCTGCGGTTGCCTCTGGGTGTGCCGCCACGGCCGGCCCACCCGTGGGTGGGCGTGCAGAAGGGCCTGCAGTTGCCCCTGAGTGTGCCGCCACGGTCGGCCCACCTGTGGGTGGGCGTGCAGAAGGCCCTGCGGTTGCGTCTGGGTGTGCCGCTACAACCCGACCAACCCGTGTGTGGGCGTGCAGAACTGTTTGCGTGTGGCTCTGGGTGTGTCGCCCGCGGCCGGGCCCACCGTGGGTGGGCGTGCAGAAGGGCCTGCGGTTGCCCCTAGTTGTGCCGCCCGCGGCGGGCCCACCGTGGGTGGGCGTGCAGAAAGACCCTGCATTTTCCCCTGGGTGTGCGCTACGGCCGGCCCACCCGTTGGTGGGTGTGCAGAAGGCCCTGCGGTTGCCTCTGGATGTGCAGCCACGGCCAGCCCACCCGTGGGTGAAGCGTGCAGAAAGGACCTGCAATTTCTTCTGGGTTGGCCTTAGCGACCAGCTTACCCGTGGGTGGGCGTGCAGAACTGTTTGCGTGTGCCTCTGGGTGTGCGCCCTGCGGCGGCCCACCCGTGGGTGGGGCGTGCAGAACTGTTTCGCGGTTGCCTCTGGGTGTGCCGCCCGCGGCCCGGCCCACCCGTGGGTGGAGCGTGCAGAAGGGCCTGCTTTTTCCCCCTGGGTGTGCGCCCGCGGTAGGGCCACCCGTGTGTGAAGCGTGCAGAAGGGCCTGCGGTTGCCTCTGAGTGTGCGCCCGGCCCGGCCCACCGATGGGTGGGCGTGCAGAAGGGTTTGCGTTAGCCTCTGGAGTGTGCGCCCGCGGCCCGGGCCTACCGTGGGTGGGCGTGCAGAAGGGCCTGCTGTTGCCTTTGGGTGTGCCGCCCAGCGGCGGCCCACTTTCGTGGGTGGCGTGCAGAAGGGTTTCGCGGTTGCCTCTGGGTGTGTTGCCACGGCGGGCCCACCCGTGGGTGAAGCGTGCACAACTGTTCGCGTGTGCCTCTGGTTGTGCCTCCGCGGCCGGCCCACCCGTGGGTGGGCGTGCAGAAGAGCCTGCGGTTGCCTCTGGGTTGGCCTAGCGACCAACCCACCCGTGGGTGGGCGTGCAGAACTGTTTCGCGTGTGCCTCTGGGTGTGTCGCCACGGCCGGCCCACCCGTGGGTGGGCGTGCAGAACTCTTTGCGTGTGCCTCTGGGTGTGCCGCACGGCCCGGGCCCACCCGTGGGTTGGCGTGCAGTAAAGGGCCTGCATTTTTCCCCCTGGGTGTGCCCGCGGCCGGCACACTCGTTGGGTGAGGTGTGCAGAAGGCCCTGCGCTTTTCCCCTCTGGGTGTGCAGCCCGCGGCCAGCCCACCCGTGGGTGGGCGTGCAGAAGAGCCTGCATTTTCTTCTGGGTTGGCTATAGCGACCAGCTTACCCGTGGGTGGGCGTGCAGAACTGTTCGCGTGTGCCTCTGGGTGTGCCGCCACGGCCCGGGCCCACCCGTGGGTGGGCGTGCAGAACTGTTTCGCGTGTGCCTCTGGGTGTGCCGCCACGGCGGCCCACCCCTGGGTGGGGCGTGCAGAAGGGCCTGCTTTTGCCCCTGGAGTGTGCCGCCCACGGCGGTCCCACCCGTGTGTGGAGCGTGCAGAAGGGCCTGCGGTTGCCTCTGGGTGTGCGCCACGGCCGGCCCACCCGTGGGTGGGCGTGCAGAAGGGCCTGCGGTTTGCCTCTGGGTTGTGCCGCAGCGGCCAGCCCACCCGTGGGTGGGCGTGCAGAAGCGTGTTTGCGTGTGTGCCTCTGGGTGTGTGCAGCGTCACGCGACCCGGCCCACCCGATGGGTGGGGCGTGCAGAAGGGCTGCGTGTTTGCCTCTGGGTGTGCACGCCCACGGCCGGCCCACCCGTGGGTGAGGCGTGCAGAAGGGTTTGCGTGTGCCTCTGGAGTGTGCGCCACGGCCCGGCCCTACCGATGGGTGGGCGTGCAGAAGGGCCTGCGGTTTGCCTCTGGGGTTGCGCCTACGGCGGCCCACCCGTGGGTGAGGCGTGCAGAAACGGTCTCGCGTGTGCCTCTGGGTGTGCCGCCACGGCCGGGCCCACCCGTGGGTGGGGCGTGCAGAACTGTTTGCGTGTGCCTCTGGGTGTGCCGCCACGGCCGGCCCACCCGTGGGTGGGGCGTGCAGAAGGGCCTCGCGGTTGCCTCTGGGTGTGTTGCCCGCGGCGGCTCATCAGTGGGTGGGGCGTGCAGAAGGGCCTGCGGTTGCCTCTGGGCTGTGCGCTACGGCCGGCCCACCCTGTGGGGTGGGGCGTGCAGAAGAGCCCTGCGGTTGCGTCTGGGTGTGCGCCTTACGGCCGGCCCAACCCGTGGGTGGGCGTGCAGAACTGTTTGCGTGTGGCTCTGGGTGTGCAGTCCACGGCCGGCCCACCCGTGGGTGAGCGTGCAGAAGGGCCTGCGTTTGCCCCTCTGGGTTGTGCCGCCCGCGGTGGGCCCACCCGTGGGTGGGCGTGCAGAAGGGCCCTGCGGTTGCCTCTGGGTGTGCGCCACGGCCCGGCCCACCCGTGGGTGGAGTGTGCAGAAGGCCCTGCGGTTGCCTCTGGGTGTGCAGCCACGGCCCGGCCTACCCGTGGGTGGGCGTGCAGAAGGGCCTGCGGTTGCCTCTGGGTGTGCAGCCACGGCCAGCCCACCCGTGGGTGAGCGTGCAGAAGAGCCTGCAGTTTCTTCTGGGTTGTGCGCTTAGCGACCAGCTTACCCGTGGGTGGGCGTGCAGAACGGTTTCTGCGTGTGCCTCTGGGTGTGCGCTACGGCCCGGCCCACCCGTGGGTGGGCGTGCAGAACTGTTCTCGCGGTTGTGGCTCTGGGTTGTGCGCCTACTGGCCGGCTCACCCGTGGGTGGAGCGTGCAGAAGGCTGCTCTGCGGTGTGCCCTCTGGGGTGTGTGCAGCCTACGGCGTGGCCCACCAGTGTGTGGGAGCGTGCAGAAGAGCCTGCGTGTTGCCTCTGGGTGTGCGCCCGGCCCGGCCCACCGTGGGTGGGGCGTGCAGAAGGGCCTGCAGTTGCCCCTGAGTGTGCTGCCCTGCGGTCGGCCCACCCTGTGGGTGGGGCGTGCAGAAGGACCCTGCGGTTTGCCTCTGGGTGTGCGCTCGCGGCCCGGCCCAACCCGTGTGTGGGCGTGCAGAACTGTTTGCGTGTGCCTCTGGGTGTGCGCCCGCGGCGGCCCACCCGTGGGTGGCGCGTGCAGAAAGCCTCGCGGTTGCCCCTGGGTTGTGCACGCGGCGGGCCCACCCGTGGGGTGGGGCGTGCAGAAAGGGCCTGCATTTTCCCCTGGGGTGTGCCGCTACGGCCCGGCCCACCCGTTGGTGGGGTGTGCAGAAGGCCCTGCGGTTGCCTCTGGATGTGCAGCCACGGCCAGCCCACCCGTGGGTGGGCGTGCAGAAAGAGCCTGCAGTTTCTTCTGGGGTTGCCGCTAGCGACCAGCTTACCCGTGGGTGGGGCGTGCAGAACTGTTTGCGTGTGCCTCTGGGTGTGCGCCACGGCCCGGGCCCACCCGTGGGTGGAGCGATGCAGAAATGTTTGCGGTTGCCTCTGGGTGTGCGCCCTACGGCCGGCCCTACCCGTGGGTGAGGCGTGCAGAAGGGCCTGCTTTTCCCCTGGAGTGTGCGCCCTACGGTAGGGCCACCCGTGTGTGGGCGTGCAGAAGGGTTTGCGTTAGCCTCTGAGTGTGCAGCCACGGCCCGGCCTACCCGTGGGTGGGCGTGCAGAAGGGCCTGCTGTTTGCCTTTGGGTGTGCCGCCACGGCCGGCCCACTTTCGTGGAGTGGCGTGCAGAAGGGTTCTGCGGTTTGCCTCTGGGTGTGTTGCCACGGCGGGCCCACCCGTGGGTGGGCGTGCACAACTGTTTGCGTGTGCCTCTGGGTTGTGCCTCCCGCGGCCCGGCCCACCCGTGGGTGAAGCGTGCAGAAGAGCCTGCGGTTTGCCTCTGGGTTGGCGTAGCGACCAACCCACCCGTGGGTGGGCGTGCAGAACTGTTTTGCGTGTGCCTCTGGGTGACTGCGCCACGGCCGGCCCACCCGTGGGTGGGCGTGCAGAACTGTTTGCGTGTGCCTCTGGGTGTGCCGCCACGGCCGGCCCACCCGTGGGTTGGCGTGCAGTAGGGCCTGCATTTTCCCCTGGGTGTGCCGCCACGGCAGGCACACTCGTTGGTGGAGTGTGCAGAAGGCCCTGCCTTTGCCTCTGGGTGTGCAGCCACGGCCAGCCCACCCGTGGGTGGGCGTGCAGAAAAGGGCCTGCAGTTTTCTTCTGGGTTGGCCTTAGCGACCGAGCTTACCCGTGGGTGGGGCGTGCAGAACTGTTTGCGTGTGCCTCTGGGTGTGCCTGCGGCCCGCCCACCCGTGGGTGGGCGTGCAGAAGGGCCCTCGCGGTTGCCCCTGGGATGTACGCCCGGCGGCCCACCCGTGGGTGAGCGTGCAGAAGGGCCTGCATTTTGCCCCTGGGTGTGCATACGGCCGGCCCACCCGTTGGGTGGGTGTGCAGAAGGCCCTGCGTTTGCCTCTGGAGTGTGCAGCCACGGCCAGCCCACCCGTGGGTGGGCGTGCAGAAAAGGGCCTGCAGTTTCTTCTGGGTTGGCCCTAGCGACCAGCTTACCCGTGGGTGGGCGTGCAGAACTGTTTCGCGTGTGCCTCTGGGTGTGCCGCCCGCGGCCGGCCCACCCGTGGGTGAGGCGTGCAGAACTGTTTCGCGGTTGCCTCTGGGTGTGCCGCCACGGCGGCCCACCCGTGGGTGGGCGTGCAGAAGGGCCTGCGTGTTGCCTCTGGGTGTGCGCCACGGCCGGCCCACCCGTGGGTGGGCGTGCAGAAGGGTTTCGCGTTTGCCTCTGAGTGTGCGCCACGGCCGGCCCTACCGCGTGGGTGGAGCGTGCAGAAGGGCCTGCGGTTGCCTCTGGGTGTGCCGCCACGGCCCGGCCCACCCGTGGGTGGGCGTGCAGAAGGGTTTGCGGTTGCCTCTGGGTGTGTTGCCACGGCGGGCCCACCCGTGGGTGGGCGTGCAGAACTGTTTCGCGTGTGCCTCTGGGTGTGCCTCCGCGGCCCGGCCCACCCGTGGGTGGGGCGTGCAGAAGAGCCTCGCGGTTGCCTCTGGGTGTGCTGCCACGGCCGGCCCACCCGTGGGTGGGCGTGCAGAAGGGCCTCGCAGTTTGCCTCTGGGTGTGCGCCGCGACCGGCCCTACCCGTGGGTGGGCGTGCAGAAGCTGTTTGCGTGTGCCTCTGGGTGTGCATGCCCACGGCCCGGCCCACCGTGGGTGGGCGTGCAGAAGTGTTCTGCGGTGTGCCTCTGGGTGTGCATGCCACGGCCCACCGCGTGGAGTGGCGTGCAGGGCACGTAGCCTCTAGGGTGTGCCGCCCCGCGGCCCGGCCCACCCACCGTGTTAGGGCGATGCAGTAAGGGCCTAGGGTTTAGCGGTCCTCTGGAGTTAGCGCGCCCGTCGGCGGCCCACCACGTTAGGGTTAGCGTGCAGGGTCTCGGTTAGCCTCTAGGGTTTAGCGTTAGCGGTCAGCGCACCCGTGGGTGGGAGTGCAGGACTGTTGCGTGTTCAAAGTCTAGGTTCGTGCATGGTGCGGCCCACGTGGTGAGCGTGCAGAGGTTAGGGTTTTAAGCCTCTGGGTGAGTTGCAGCGGCTCAGCCAGTTAGGGTTAGGCGTGCAGGATTAGGGTCAGCTACGGGGTTAAGCTTCAGGGTAGCCAGAGCGACCAGCACCCGTGGGTGGAGGCGTGCAGGAACTGTTTGCATGTGCCTGTTTAGGTGTGCGAGCTACAGCAGCGCACCGTTAGGGTGCGTGCAGGTGTCTGAGGGTTATGCCTCTGGGTGTAGCCTGGCTACCCGAGCCCACCCGTGGGTAGGCGTCACAGTTAGGGTTAGGAGTTAGGGTTAGGAGTTAGGGTTTAGGAGTTAGGGGTTAGGGTTAGGGTTAGGGTTAGGTTAGGAGTTAGGGTTAGAGGGTTAGGGTTTAGGGTTAGGAGTTAGGAGGGTTAGGAGTTAGGGTTAGGGTTAGGGTTAGGGGTTAAGGGTTAGGATAGGAGTTAGGAGTTAGGGTTAGGGTTAGGGTTAAGGGTTAGGAGTTAGGTTTAGGGTTAGGGTTTAAAGTAGGGTTAGGGTTTGGTGATGTGCACTCTGGGTGTGCAGCAAAAGCAGCCCACCCGGTGGGATGGCGTGTAGAATTGTCAGGAGTTGCCCTAGAGGTGTCCTCAGCTGCCAGCCACCCGTGGGTGAAGTGCAGAGAGTCTGAGTTGCCTCTATGTGTTGCATAGCTTGTCAGCCCACCAGTGGGGTGGCGTGCAGAAGATAGGGTTAGGAGTTAGGAGTTAGGGTTAGGGTTAGGGTTAGGAGTTAGGAGTTAGGAGTTAGGAGTTAGGAGTTAGAGGTTAGGGTTAGGGTTAGGGTTAGGAGTTAGGGTTAGGGTTAGTGAGTTAGGGTTAGAGAGAGTTAGGGTTAGGAGTTAGATTTAGCGTGTCTAGGGTTAGAAGTGAGTGGAGTTTGAGATGAAGTTTCAGGAGTTAGGGTTAGCCAGTTTCAGGAGTTATGGGGTTAGGAGTTAGGAGTTAGGGTTAGGAGTTAGGAGTTAGGGTTAGGGTTAGGGTTAGGAGTTAGGGTTAGGGTTAGGAGTTAGGAGTTAGGAGTTAGGGAGTTAGGAGTTAGAGGTTAGGGTTAAGGTTTAGAAGTTAGGGTTAGGAGTTAAGGTTAGAGTTTTAGGAGTTAGGGTTAGGAGTTAGGAGTTAGGAGTTAGAGCAGTTAGGAGTTGAAGGTTAGAGGTTAGTGGTTTGTTAGGAGTTTAGGGTTAGGAGTTAGGAGTTAGGGTTAGGGTTAGGAGTTAGGAGTTAGGGATTAGTGGCTGGCGTGCCTCTGGGTGTGCAACAAAAACTAGCCCACCGTGAGGTGGCGTGTAGAAGTGTCGAGTTGCCTGGGTATGCGCTTTGGCCCGGCCCACCGTGAGTGGTGCAGCAAAGATGTCTGAGTTTGCCTCTATGTGTGCATAGCGGCGGCCCACCGTGGGTGAAGTGCAGAAAGAGATTAGGAGTTAGGGTTAGGGTTAGGGTTAGGGTTAGAGGTTAGGGTTAGGAGTTAGGAGTTAGGGTTAGGGTTAGGAGTTAGGAGTTAGAGTGGGAGTTAGTATAGCGAGGTCTAGGAGTTAGGGTTAGGGTTAGGGTTTGAGGAGTTAGGAGTTGAGGTTAGTTGAGTTAGCAGAGTTTAGATCATGGTGTAGGACGTGTAGAGAATGTCTGAGTGGGGCCTCTAGAGGTGTCAGGAGTTACACCGTGTAGTAGTGCACGTTAGGAGTCAGGGTTAGAGTGTTAGGAGTTAGGAGTTAGGAGTTAGGAGTTAGGAGTTAGGGTTAGAGGTTAGGAGTTAGGAGTTAGGAGTTAGGAGTTCGGAGTTAGGAGTTAGGTTTAGGAGTTAGGGTTAAGGTTAGGGTTAGGAGTTAAGAGTTAGGAGTTAGGAGTTAGGAGTTAGGAGTTAGGAGGTTAGGAGTTAGGGTTAAGGAGTTAGGAGTTAGGAGTTTGAGTTAGGAGTTAGGAGTTAGGGTTAAGGTTAGAGTTTAGGGTTACAGGATTTCGGTTTAGGAGTTAATGTAGGAGTTAGGGTTAAAGGTTTAGGGTTAGGGAGTTAAGTGTTAGGAGTTAGGAGTTAAAGAGTTTAAGTTAGGGTTTAGGGTTAGGAGTTAGGGTTAGGGTTAGGAGTTAGGAGTTAGGGTTAGAGGGTTAGGAGTTAGGGGTTAGGGTTAGGGTTAGGAGTTTGGTAGTATGAGTTAGGGTTAGGAGTTAGGGTTAGGAGTTAGAGGTTTATTAGTGTTAGGGTTAGGGTTAAGAGTTAGGAGTTAGGGTTAAGTTTGAGGTTAGAGGTTTAGGGTTAGGTTTCAGGAGTTAGAGTTAGGGGTTAGGAGTTAGGGTTAAGGTTAGAGTTTAGGAGGTTAGAGGTTAGGAGTTAGGAGTTAGGAGTTAGGGTTAGGAGTTAGGAGTTAGGAGGTTAAGTTGGGTTTAGGAGTTAAATGTTAGGGTTAGGGTTAGGTTTAGGAGTTAGGTTAGGAGTTAGGGGTTGGAAGTTTGAGTTAGAGTTAGGAGTTAGGAGTTAGGAGTTAGGGAGTAGAACAGAGTATGAGTTGAGTTTAAAGGGTTAAAGCGTTACACGGTTTAGGAGATTCACAGGTTAGGGTTATAGGGTTGGTGGGGTTTTAGGAGTTTAGGGTTAGGAGTTGGGGTTGGGAGTTAGAGGTTAGGGTTAGGAGGTTAGGGTTGAGTGGGGTTAGTGTCTGGCGTGCCTCTGGGTGTGCAGCAAACTGGCCCACCGTGGGTGGCGTGTAGAAGATGTCGGGGGTTGCCCTGGGTATGCCTACTTGCGCGGCCCACCCGTGGAGGTGGGCGTGCAGAAGATGTCTGAGTTTGCCCTCTATGTGTGCACTTTGGCCGGCCCACCCGTGGGGTGGTGCAGAAAGATTAGGGTTGAGGAGTTAGGGTTAGGAGGTTAGGAGTTAGGGTTAGGGTTGGTAGGAGTTAGGGTTAGGGTTAGGAGTTAAGTTTCAGGAGTTGAGAGGTTAGGAGTTTAGGAGTTAGGAGTTAGGAGGTTAGGAGTTAGAGTTAGGAGTTCAGGGATTAGGAGTTAGGGTTAGTGTGGAGTTACGAGTTAGTGAGTTAGGAGTTAGGAGTTAGGAGGTTAGGAGTTAGGGTTAAGAGGTTAAGTTTAGGAGTTGGAGTTAGGGTTAGGAGTTTAGAGGTTAGGGTTAGAGGTTAAGTTTAGGAGTTAGGGTTGGGGTTAGGAGTTAGGGGTTAGAGGTTAGGAGTTAGGAGGTTAGAGTTAGGAGTTAGGAGTTAGAGTTAGGAGTTAAAGTTAGGAGTTAGGAGTTAGGGTTAAGAAAAATTTAAGGTTAAGATTTGTTAATAGTTAGGAGTTAGGAGTTAAGAGTTAGAGTTAGGGTTAAGTTTAAGGTTAGGAGTTAGAGTTAGGAGTTAGGAGTTAAGGTTAAAGTTAGAGTTAGGAGTTAGGAGTTAGGAGTTAGGGATTAAAGGAGTCCAGGAGGTTAGGAGTTAGGAGTTGGGAGTTAGGAGTTAGGTTAGAGGTTGAAGTGTCTGAGAGCATTGATGCCTCTGGGGTGTGCAGCAAAGCTGGCCCACCAGTGGAATGGCGTGTGAAATATCGGGAGGATTTGCCCCTGGGCATGCCATTGCCCCGCCACCCGTAGAAAGATGCAGAATGTCTGGGGGTTGCCTCTGGAGTGTGCCATGGCGGCCGGCCCACCCGTGGAGTGAAGCGTCACAGAAAGTTAGGAGTTAGGAGTTAGGAGTTAGGGTTAGGGTTAGGAGTTAGAAGTTAGGGTTAGAGTTAGGAGTAAGGAGTTAGGAGTTAGGAGTTTAGGAGTTAGGGATTGGGAGTTAGGGTTAGGAGTTGAGTTAGGAGTTAGGAGTTAGGAGTTAGAGGTTAGGGTTAGGAGTTAGGGATTTCAGTGATGGTCTAGATGAGTGTTAGGAGTTAGGAGTTAAAGTTCAGGGTTAAAGTTTCAGGAGTTAAGGTTTAGGAGTTAGGGTTAGGGTTTAGGATTAGGAGTTAGGAGTTAGGAGTTAGAGTTAAGGTTTGAGTTAGAGTTTGGAGTTAGAGTTTGGGGTTAGGAGTTAGGAGTTAGGAGTTAGAGTTATGGGTTTAGGGAGGTTGAGTTAGGTTTAGGGTTTAGAGGTTAGGGTTAGGAGTTAGAGTTTAGGAGTTAAGCAGTTAGAGGTTAGGGATTGAGTTAGGAGTTAGGGAGTTAAGGGTTAGGAGTTAAAGTGTTAGGAGTTAAGAATTAGGAGTTAAGAGTTGAAAGGGTTAAAAGTAGTTAGGAGTTAGGAGTTAGGAGTTAGGTTTAGGGTTAAGGTTAGGGTGGTTAGGAGTTAGGAGTTAGAGGTTAGGAGTTAGGGTTAGGGTTAGGAGTTAGGAGGTTAGAGTTAGTGTTAGTGTCTGGGTTTGCAACAAAGCTAGGCCCCACCGTTGAGTTAAGTGTAGAGTTAGAATGTCAGGGGTTAGCCCTAGGTAGGCAGCTCAGTGCAGCCCACCGCTAGGGTGAAGTGCAGAAGAATGTCTGAAAGTTGTCTTATATGTGTTACCCATAGCGGCGACGCCACCGTGGAGTGAGCGTGCAGAAATTAGGAGTTAGGAGTTAGGAGTTAGGAGTTAGGAGTTAGGGTTAGAAGTTAGGGTTAGGGTTAGGGAGTTAGAGAGGTTAGGAGTTAGGAGTTAAGAGTTAGGGGTTAAGGTTGAGGAGTTAGGAGTTAAGTTGAGGTTAGGAGGGTTAGGAGTTAGGAGTTAAATTTAAAGGGTTAGGAGTTAGGGTTAGGATGTTAAGTAATGGTTAGGAGTTAGAGTTTAAGTTTAGGAGTTGAGAGTTAAGTTTAGAGTTAGGGTTAGGGTTAGGGTTAGAGAGAGTTAAGTTTAGGAGTTGAGTTAAGGTTTAGGAGTTGGTTTAGAGTTAGGAGTTAGGAGTTAAAGTTAGGAGTTAGGAGTTAGAGTTAGGATTTAGAATTAGGAGTTAGAGTCTAGTACCTGTGGTGTGCAACAAAAGCAGCCCACCGGTAGATAGGTGTAGAAAGTCGTTGCCCTGGGGTATGCATCAACTGCCCGGCGTAGGTAAGTGCAGAAGTGTCTAAAGTTTGCCTCTAGGTTGTGCAGCAGCTGTGAGTGGTGCAGAAAGATAGGAGTTAGGAAGTTAGGAGTTAGGGTTAGGAGTTAGGAGTTAGGAGTTAGAGATTAGGAGTTAGGAGTTCAGGAGTCAGGAGTTAGGAGTTTAGGAGTTAGGAGTTAGGAGTTAGAGGTTAGGAGTTATAGGTTAGGAGTTAGGAGTTAGGAGTTAGGAGTTAGGAGTTAGGAGTTTAGGAGTTAGGAGTTAGGAGTTTACGAGTAAGGGTTGGAGTTAGGAGTTAGAATTTAAGGTTAGGAGTTAGGAGTTAAGTTTAGGGTTAGAGGTTAGGGTTAGAGGTTAGGAGTTAGGGTTAGGGTTAGGAGTTAGGAGTTAGTTAGGAGTTAGAGGTTAGGAGTTAGGAGTTAGGGAGTTAGGAGTTAGGGTTAATGTTAGGAGTTAGGAGTTAGAGTTTAGGAGTTAGCAAGGTTAGGGAGTTAGGAGTTAAGAGTTTAGAAGTTAGGAGTTAGGAGTTAGGAGTTAGGGTTAGAGGTTAGGAGTTAGGAGTTAGAGTTAGGAGTTAGGAGTTAAGAAGTTAGCGTTAGGAGTTAGAGTTAGGAGTTAAGTTTAGGAGTTGGAGTGATAGGAGTTAAGTTTAGGAGTTAGGGTGGAGGGTTAGGAGTTAGGAGTTAGGGTTAGGCTTAGGAGTTAAATTAGGAGTTAGTGTCTAGAGCATGCCTAGGGGTGTAGCAGCAAAACTAGGCCCACTAGTGAGTAGGATGTAGAAAGTCAGGGTTGCCCTGGGGTATGCATCAACTGCCCGTTCACCGTGGGAGTGTAAGTGCAAGAATGTCTGAGTTTGCCTCTATGTGTGCATGGCGCATTACCCCGTGAGTGAAGTGCAGAGATTTAGGAGTTAGGAGTTAGGGTTAGGGTTAGGGTTAGGAGTTAGAGTTAGGAGTTAGGAGTTTAGGAGTTAGGAGTTAGGAGTTAGGAGTTAGGAGTTAGAGGTTAAATGAGTTAGGAGTTAGGGTTAGAGTTAGGAGTTAGGAGTTAGGAGTTAGGAGTTAGGAGTTAGGATTTAATGGTTAGGAGTTAGGAGTTAAGAGTTAGGAGTTAGGGTTAAGTTTAGGGTTAGGAGTTAGGGTTAAGAGTTTAGGGTTAGGAGTTAAGGTTAGGAGTTAGGGTTAGGGTTAAGAGTTAAATTTCAGGAGTTAGGAGTTAGGTTAGGAGTTAGGAGTTAGGAGTTAGGTTAAAGGTTAGGAGTTAAGTTAAATTAGGAGTTATAGTTATAGTTAGGTTTAGGAGTTCAGGTTATGTTTAGTTTAAGGTTAAAGTTAGGAGTTAGAGTTAGGGTTGAGTGTTAGAAGTTAAGGTTAGGAGTTATAGTTAGGAGTTAGGAGTTAGGGGTTATAGAGTTAGGGGTTAGGAGTTAGAGTTAGGTTTAGAGTTAGGGTTAGGGTTAGGGTTAGGGTTAGGGTTAGGAGTTAAGGGTTAGGGTTAGGAGTTATGAGTTAGGAGTTAGAGTTAGGAGTTAGGAGTTAGGAGTTAAGGTTAGGAGTTAGAAGTTGGGATAAATGGTTAGGGTTAGGGTTAGGGTTAGGAGTTAGGGTTAGGTTTAGGAGTTAGGAGTTAGGGAGTTAGGGTTTAGGGTTAGGAGTTAGGAGTTAGGAGTTAGGGTTAGGGTTAGGAGTTTGGGTTTGCAGAAGTTTAGGGTTAGGAGTTAGGGTTAGGGTTAGGGTTAGGAGTTAGGGTTATAGTTAGGTTTAGAGGTTAATGTTAGGAGTTAGGAGTTAAGTTTAGGGTTAGGTTAGGAGTTAGGAGTTAGGGTTAAGAGTTTAGAGTTAGGGTTAGGGTTAGGGTTAGGGTTAGGAGGTTAGGAGTTAGGGTTAGGGTTAGGGAGTTAAAGTTAAGCGTTAGGGTTAGGGTTAGGAGTTAGGTTTAGGGTTGGTGATAGGGTTGGGGTTTAGGGTTAGGGTGAGGGTTAGGGTTAGGGTTAGGGTTAGGGTTAGGGTTAGAATTAGGGTTAGTGTCTGGCGTGCCTGTGGGTGTGCAGCAAAACTGGCCCACCGTGGAGTGGTGTAGAAGTGTCGGGGTTGCCCTGGGTATGCATCAGCTGCGGCCACCGTGGAGTGAAGTGCAGAAGTGTCTGAGTTTGCCTCTATGTGTGCCTGTGGCCGGCCCACCGTGGGTGGGGATGCAAGATAGGAGTTAGGAGTTAGGAGTTAGGAGTTAGGGTTAGGGTTAGAGTTAGGGTTAGGGTTAGGAGTTAGGGTTAGGGTTAGGGTTAGGAGTTAGGGTTAGGGTTAGGGTTAGGGTTAGGGGTTAGGGTTAGGGTTAGGGGTTAGGGTTAGGAGTTAGGATTTAGAAGTTAATGGTTAGGGTTAGGGTTAAGGTTAGGAGTTAGGGTTAGTTTAGGGTTAGGAGTTAGGAGTTAGGGTTTAGGAGTTAGGGTTAGGAGTTAGGAGTTAGGAGTTAGGGTTAGGAGTTAGGGTTAGGAGTTAGAGTTAGGAGTTAGGAGTTAGGAGTTAGGAGTTAGGAGTTAGGGTTAGAAGGTTAGGAGTTAGGAGTTAGGAGTTAGGAGTTAAGAGTTAGGGTTAGGGTTAGGAGTTAGGGTTAGGGTTAGGAGTTAGGGTTAGGAGTTAGGGGTTAGGAGTTAGGTTTAGGGTTAGGGTTAGTGTCTGGCGTGCCTCTGGGTGTGCAGCAAAAAGCAGCCCACCGTGGGTGAAGCGTGTAGAAAGTAGTCGGGGTTGCCCCTGGGTATGCCTGTGACCCGGCCCACCCGTAAGTGGCGTGCAGAAAGTGTCTGAGTTTGCCTCTGGGTGTGCATAGCTGACAGCCCACCCGTGGAGTGAAGCGATGCAGAAGTTAGGAGTTAGAGGTTAGGGTTAGGAGTTAGGGTTAGGGTTAGGGTTAGGAGTTAGGAGTTAGGGTTAGGAGTTAGGGTTAGAGGTTAGGAGTTAGGAGTTAGGGTTAGGGTTAGGAGTTGGAGTTAGGGTTATAGTTGAGTTTAGGAGTTAATATTAGGAGTTAGGGTTAGGATTTAGGAGTTGTATTTGGGGTTAGGAGTTAGGGAGTTAAGGTTAAAGTTAGGGGTTAGGGTTAGGAGTTACGTTAGGAGTTAGGAGTTAGAGTTAGGGTTAAGAGTTAGCGTTAGGGTTAGGAGTTAGGAGTTAGGTTTAGGAGTTGGTGATAGGAGTTAGGGTTTAGGGTTAGGAGTGAGGGTTAGGGTTAGGAGTTAGGGTTAGGGTTAGGAGTTAGAGTTAGGAGTTAGGAGTTAGGAGTTAGGAGTTAGTGTCTAAGCGCCTGTAGGTGTGCTAAAAGCTAGCCCACCGTGGAATGGATAATGGAAGTGTCAGAGGTTGCGCTGGGTATCAACTCTTACGGCCCACCCGTAGGGAGTCTGAAAGTGTCTCAGGGATTTTAGCCTCTATGTGTGCCTGCTGGGGCCCACCCGTGAGTAAGGATGCAGAGATAGGAGTTAGGAGTTAGGAGTTAGGAGTTAGGAGTTAGGGTTAGGAGTTAGGAGTTAGTAGGGTTAGGGTTAGGGTTAGGAGTTAGGGTTAGGAGTTAGGAGTTAGGAGTTAGGAGTTAGGGTTATAGTTAGGGTTAGGGTTAGGGAGTTAGGAGTTAGGAGTTAGGGTTAGGAGTTAGGATTTACAGTAATGGTTAGGAGTTAGGGTTAAGGGTTAGGAGTTAGGAGTTAAGTTTAGGAGTTAGGGTTAGGAGTTAGAGTTTAGGGTTAGGAGTTAGGAGTTAGGAGTTAGGGTTAGGGTTAAGTTAGAGTTAGGAGTTAGGGTTAGGAGTTAGGAGTTAGGAGTTAGGAGTTAGGGTTAGGGTTAGGAGTTAGGGTTAGGAGTTAGGGTTAGGGTTAGGAGTTAGGAGTTAGGAGTTAGTGTCTGGCAGTACCTCTGGGTGTGCAGCAAAACTAGCCCACCGTGGAGTGAAGTGTAGAAATATAGGGGTTGCCCCTGGGCATGCCTATGGCCGACCCACCCGTGGGGTAAGTGCAAAGTGTCTGAGGTTTGCCTCTGGGTGTGCACTGTGACCGGCCCACCCGTGGAGTGTAAGAGTGCAGAGAGTTAGAGGTTAGGAGTTAGGAGTTATGAGTTTAGGGTTAGGGTTAGGAGTTAGAGTTTAGGGTTGGGTTAGGAGTTAGGAGTTAGGAGTTAGGGGTTAGGAGTTAGGAGTTAGGGTTAGAGTTAGGAGTTATAGTTAGGGTTAGGAGTTAGGAGTTAGGAGTTAGGGTTAGGAGTTAGGGTTAGGATTTCATTAATGTGGTTAGGAGTTAGGAGTTAAGAGTTAGGAGTTAGGAGTTAGGAGTTAGGAGTTAGGAGTTAGGAGTTAGGAGTTAGGAGTTAGAGGTTAGGAGTTAGGAGTTAGAGGTTAGGAGTTAGGAGTTAGGGTTAGGAGTTAGGAGTTAGGAGTTAGGGAGTTAGGGTTTGGGATTAGAAGTTAGGAGTTAGGGTTAGGAGTTAGGAGTTAGGAGTTAGGAGTTAGGAGGTTAATGTTAGAGTTAGGAGTTAGAGAGTTAGGAGTTAGGAGTTAGGAGTTAGGGTTAGGGGTTAGGAGTTAGAAAGTTAGGAGTTAGGAGTTAGGGTTAGGTTTAGGAGTTGGAGTTATGTTTAAGTTTAGGGTTGTCTGAGTTAGGGGTTAGAAAGTTCTGAGTTAGGAGTTAGAGTTTAGGAGTTAGGGTTAGGGTTAGGAGTTAGGGTTATGAGTTAGGAGTTAGGGTTATGTTAGGAGTTAGGAGTTAGAGTTTAGGAGTTAGGAGTTAGGGTTAGAGGTTAGGAGTTAGGGTTTGAGTAGGAGTTAGGAGTTAGGAGTTAGGAGTTAGGAGTTAGGAGTTAGAGTTAGGAGTTAGGAGTTAGGAGTTAGGGTTAGGAGTTAGAGGTTAGGAGTTAGGAGTTAGAAGTTAGGGTTAGGAGTTAGGGTTAGGAGTTAGAGAGTTTGGGGTTAGGAGTTTAGGAGTTAGGAGTTAGGGTTAGGGGTTAGGGTTAAGGGTTAGGAGTTAGGAGTTAGGAGTTAGGGTTAGGGTTAGGAGTTAAGGGAGTTAGGGGTTAAGAGTTAGGAGTTAGGAGTTAGGAGTTCAGAGAGTTAGGAGTTAGGGTTAGGAGTTAGGAGTTAGGAGTTAGGAGTTAGGGAGTTAAAAGAGTTTAAAGTTAGGAGTTAGGAGTTAGAGTTAGGGTAGTTAGGAGTTAGGAAGTTAGGAGTTAAAGTTAAAGTTAGGAGTTAGGGTTAGGAGTTAGGAGTTTAGGAGTTAGAGTTATGTTTAGAGTTTAGGAGTTATGAGTTAGGAGTTAGGGAGTTCACAGTTAGGGTTAGAAGTTAGGAGTTAGGAGTTAGGGTTAGGGTTAGGGTTATGGTTAGAGTTTAGGAGTTAATGTTAGGGTTAGGGTTAGGTTTAGGAGTTAAGGGAGTTAGGGTTAGGAGTTAGGAGTTAAAGAGTTTAGAAGTTAGGGTTAGGGTTAGGGTTAGGAGTTAGGAGTTAGGAGTTAGAGTTAGGGTTAGGGAGTTAAAGTTAAGTCAAGGTTAGAAAGGTTAGGAGTTAGAGTTTAGGAGTTGGTGATAGGAGTTAGGGTTTAGGAGTTTGGAGTTAGGAGTTAGGAGTTAGGAGTTAGGAGTTAGGGGTTAGGGTTAGGGGTTAGAATTAGGGTTAGTGTCTGGGCGTGCCTCTGGGGTGTGCAGCAAAACTGGCCCACCCGTGGAGTGGGCGTGTAGAAAGTGTCGGGGGTTGCCCTGGGTATGCCTCAGCAGCCGGCCCACCGTGGGTGGTGCAGAAAGTGTCTGAGTTTGCCTCTATGTGTGCAGCTGGCCCGGCCCACCGGTGGTGTGAAGATGCAGGGATTAGGGTTAGGAGTTAGGGTTAGGAGTTAGGGTTAGAGTTAGGGTTAGGGTTAGGGGTTAGGGTTAGGGTTAGGAGTTAGGGTTAGGAGTTAGGGTTAGGGTTAGGGTTAGGAGTTAAGGTTAGGGTTAGGAGTTAGGTTTAGGGTTAGGGTTAGGTTTAGGATTGGTTAGGAGTTAGGAGTTAGGGAGTTAAGGTTTAGAAGTTAAGGGTTAGGAGTTAGGAGTTAGGAGTTAGGAGTTAGGAGTTAGGAGTTAGGAGTTAGGAGTTAGGA
>JAPFBE010000706.1:0-10000 GCA_034336665.1 Luscinia megarhynchos | reverse complement strand
TTAGGGTTAGGGTTAGGGTTAGGAGTTAGGGTTAGGGTTAGAATTAGGGTTAGTGTCTGAAGCGTGCCTCTGGGTGTGCAACAAAACTGGCCCACCGTGGAGTAGAGTGTAGAAGTGTCGGGGTTGCCCTGGGTATGCCTGCGACCCGGCCCACCCGTGGGAGTGGGGAGTGCAGAAGTTCTGAGTTTGCCTCTGGGTGTGCATGACGACCCCACCCGTGGAGTAGGGAGTGCAGAAGTTAGGGTTAGGGTTAGGGTTAGGGTTAGGGTTAGGGTTAGAGTTAGGGTTAGGGTTAGGGTTTGGGTTAGGGTTAGGGTTAGGGTTAGGGTTAGGGTTAGGGTTAGGGTTATGGTTAGGTTTAGGGTTAATGTTAGGGTTAGGGTTAGGTTTAGGAGTTAGCAGTTAGGGGTTAGGAGTTAGGGTTAAGGTTTAGAGTTAGGGTTAGTGTTAGGGTTAGGAGTTAGGGTTAGGAGTTAGGGTTAGGAGTTAGGGGTTAGGGTTAGGAGTTAGGGTTAAGCGTTAGGGTTAGGGTTAGGTTTAGGGTTGGTGATAGGGTTAGGTTTAGGGTTAGAGTGTGAGGGTTAGGAGTTAGGGTTAGGGTTAGGGTTAGGGTTAGAATTAGGGTTAGTGTCTGGCGTGCCTGTGGGTGTGCAGCAAAACTAGCCCACCGTGGAGTGAGGTGTAGAAGTGTCGGGGGGTTGCCCCTGGGTATGCCTCAACTGCCGACCGCCAGTAGGGTGGGGCGATGCAGAAGTGTCTGAGTTTGCCTCTATGGTGTGCCATAGCGGCCCGACCCACCAAGTGGAGTGAAGTGCAGAAGATTAGGAGTTAGGGTTAGGAGTTAGGGTTAGGGTTAGGGTTAGGGTTAGGAGTTAGGGTTAGGGTTAGGGTTAGGGTTAGGGTTAGGGTTAGGGTTATGGTTAGGGTTAGGGTTAGGGTTAGGGTTAGGGTTAGGGTTAGGGTTAGGGTTAGAAGTTTAGGGGTAATGGTTAGGGTTAGGAGTTAAGAGTTAAGAGTTAGGAGTTAGAGGTTAGGAGTTAGGGTTAGGAGTTAGGGTTAGGAGTTAGGGTTAGAGTTAAATTAGGGTTAGGGTTAGGAGTTAGAGTTTAGGAGTTAGGGTTATGTTTAGGTTTAGGGTTAGAGGTTAGGGTTAGGGTTAGAGTTAGGGTTAGAAGTTAGGGTTAGGGTTAGGGTTAGGAGTTAGGGGTTATGGTTAGGTTTAGGGTTAATGTTAGGGTTAGGGTTAGAGTTTAGGGTTAAGGAGTTAGGGTTAGGAGTTAGGGTTAAGAGTTTAGAGAGTTAGGGTTAGGGTTAGGGGTTAGGGTTAGGGTTAGGAGTTAGGAGTTAGAGTTTAAAGTTAGGAGTGAGGAGTTAGGGTTAGGAGTTAGGGTTAGGAGTTAGGAGTTAGGAGTTAGGAGTTAGGGTTAGGAGTTAGGAGTTAGGAGTTAGAGTAGAGGTTAGGAGTTAGGAGTTAGGAGTTAGGGTTAGGGTTAGGGTTAGGGTTAGGGTTAGGGTTAGGGTTAGGGTTAGGGTTAGGGTTAGGGTTAGGGTTAGGGTTAGGGTTAGGGTTAGGGTTAGGGTTAGTGTCTGAGCGTGCCTCTGGGTGTGCAGCAAAAACTGGCCCACCCGTGGGTGGGCGTGTAGAAGTGTCGGGGTTGCCCCTGGGTATGCCTAGCGCCCACCAGTAGGTAGGATGCAGAAGTGTCTGAGTTTGCCTCTGGGTGTGCATAATGGCCATTACCACGTGAGTGGGCGATGCAGAAGTTAGGGTTAGGGTTAGGGTTAGGGGTTAGTGTTAGGGTTAGAAGTTAGGAGTTAGGGTTAGGGTTAGGGTTAGGGTTAGGAGTTAGGAGTTAGGATTAAGGTTAGGGTTAGGGTTAGGGTTATAGTTAGGGTTAGGGTTAGGGTTAGGGTTAGGAGTTAGGAGTTAGGAGTTAGGGTTAGGATTTAGGTAAAGAGTTAGGAGTTAGGAGTTAAGAGTTAGGAGTTAGGAGTTAAGTTTAGGGTTAGGGTTAGGGTTAGGTTTTAGGAGTTAGGGTTAGGAGTTAGGGGTTAGGAGTTAGGAGTTAGAGGGTTAGAAGTTAGGAGTTAGGGTTAGGAGTTAGGAGTTAGGAGTTAGGAGTTAGGAGTTAGGAGTTAGGGTTAGGGTTAGGGTTAGGAGTTAGAAAGTTAGGGTTAGGGAGTTAGGGTTAGGAGTTCGGGTTATGTTTAGGTTTAGGAGTTAAGAGTTAGGGTTAGGAGTTCACAGTTAGGGTTAGAAGTTAGGGTTAGAGTTAGGGTTAGGAGTTAGGAGTTAGGGTTAGGAGTTAGGAGTTAGGGTTAGGGTTAGGAGTTAGGAGTTAGGAGTTAGGAGTTAGGGTTAGGAGTTAGGAGTTAGGAGTTAGGAGTTAGGAGTTAGGGTTAGAATTAGGGTTAGTGTCTGGCGTGCCTCTGGGTGTGCAGCAAAAACTAGCCCACCAGTGAGTGAAAGTGTAGAAGTGTCAGGGGTTGCCCTGGGTATGCATGCAGCCAGCCCACCCGTGGGTGAAGTGCAGAAGTGTCTGAGTTTGCCTCTGGGTGTGCATGGCCGGCCCACCGTGGAGTGAGGAGTGCAGAAGTTTAGGAGTTAGGGTTAGGAGTTAGGAGTTAGGAGTTAGGGTTAGGAGTTAGGGTTAGGAGTTAGGGTTAGGAGTTAGGGTTAGGGTTAGGGTTAGGGTTAGGAGTTAGGAGTTAGGAGTTAGGGTTAGGGTTAGGGTTAGGGTTAGGGTTAGGCTTAGGGTTATGGTTAGGGTTTAGGAGTTAATGTTAGGGTTAGGAGGTTAGAGGTTAGGGAGTTAGGAGTTAGGAGTTAGGAGTTAGGGTTAAGTTAAAGTTAGGGGTTAGGAGTTAGGGTTAGGGTTAGGAGTTAGGAGTTAGGAGTTAGGAGTTAGGAGTTAGGGTTAGGAGTTAAGAGTTAGGAGTTAGGAGTTAGGAGTTAGAGTTTAGGAGTTTAGGTGATAGGGTTAGGTTTAAAGTTAGGGTGAGGAGTTAGGGTTAGGAGTTAGGAGTTAGGGTTAGGAGTTAGAATTAGGGTTAGTGTCTGGCGTGCCTGTGGGTGTGCAGCAAAAGCAGCCCACCGTGGAGTGAAGTGTAGAAAGATGTCGGGAGTTGCCCTGGGTATGCCTCAACTGCCAGCCCACCAAGTAGGTGTAGGCGTGCAGAGAGTGTCTGAGTTTGCCTCTATGTGTGCCTGGCAGCCCGGCCCACCCGTGGAGTGAAGTGCAGAAGATTAGAGTTTAGGAGTTAGGAGTTAGGAGTTAGGAGTTAGAAGTTAGGAGTTAGGAGTTAGGAGTTAGGAGTTAGGAGTTAGAATTAGGAGTTAGGGTTAGGGTTAGGGTTAGGGGTTATGGTTAGGGTTAGGAGTTAGGGTTAGGGTTAGGAGTTAGGGTTAGGGTTAGGGTTAGGAGTTAATGTTAGTTTAAAGAGTTAGGGTTAGGGTTAGGGTTAGGGTTAGGGTTAGGAGTTAAGAGTTAGGTTAGGGTTAGAGTTAGAGTTAGGAGTTAGGGTTAGGGTTAGGGTTAGGGTTAGAGTTAAGAATTAGGGTTAGGGTTAGGAGTTAGAGTTTAGGGTTCGGAGTTATGTGTTTAGAGTTTAGGAGTTACAGTTAGGGTTAGAGGTTACGGGTTAGGGTTAGAAAGTTAGGGTTAGAGTTAGGGTTAGGAGTTAGAGTTATGAGTTAGAGTTTAGGGTTAAGGGTTAGGAGTTAGGGTTAGGAGTTAAGAGGTTAGGAGTTAGGAGTTAGGAGTTAAGTTTAGAGGTTAGGAGTTAGGAGTTAGGAGTTAGGAGTTAGGAGTTAGGAGTTAGGAGTTAGGGTTAGGGTTAGGGTTAAAGTTAAGCGTTAGGGTTAGGGTTAGGAGTTAGGTTTAGGGTTGGTGATAGGGTTAGAGTTTAGGGTTAGGGTGAGGGTTGGGGTTAGGGGTTAGGGTTAGGAGTTAGGAGTTAGAATTAGGGGTTAGTGTCTGAGCGTGCCTGTGGGTGTGCAACAAAAACTAGCCCACCGGTGGAGTAGGCGTGTAGAAGTGTCAGGGGTTGCCCCTGGGTATGCCTCAGCAGCCGACCCACCAGTGGAGTGGTGCAGAAAGTGTCTGAGTTTGCCTCTATGTGTGCAGCGGCCCGGCCCACCGTGGGTGGGATGCAGAAAGATAGGAGGTTAGGAGTTAGGGTTAGAGTGAGGTTTAGGGTTAGGGTTAGGGTTAGGGTTAGGAGTTAGGGTTAGGGTTAGGAGTTAGGAGGTTAGGAGTTAGGGTTAGGGTTAAGAGTTAGGAGTTAGGAGTTAGGAGTTAGGGTTAGAGTTAGGGTTAGGAGTTAGTGTCTGGCGTGCCTCTGGGTGTGCAACAAAAGCAGCCCCTTGTGGAGTGGGAGTGTAAGAGATGTCAGGGAGTTGCCCTGGGTATGCCTGTGGCGACCCACCCGTGGAGTGGGAGTGCAGAAAGTGTCTGAGTTTGCCTCTGGGTGTGCCATGGCCGCTTACCCGTGGAGTGAAGTGCAGAAGTGTCTGAGGTTTGCCTCTATGTGTGCTGGCCAGCCCACCGTGGAGTGAAGCGTCATAGAAGTTAGGGTTAGGGTTAGGAGTTAAGTGAGTTTAGGGTTAGGAGTTAGGAGTTAGGAGTTAGGAGTTAGGAGTTGGGAGTTAGGGTTAGGGTTAGGAGTTAGGAGTTAAAGAGTTAGGGTTAGGAGTTAGGGTTATGGTTAGGGTTAGGGTTAGGGTTAGGGTTAGGAGTTAGGGTTAGGGTTAGTGTCGAAGCTGCCTCTGGGTGTGCAGCAGCACTTGTAGGGTGGTGTAGAAGTGATGCCCGGGTGTGCCCACTGGAGTTAGTGGGAAGTCTAGAAAGTTTAGGGTTAGGGTTAGGAGTTAGAGTTTAGGGTTAGGCGTTAGGGTTAGGGTTAGGAGTTAGGGTTAGGAGTTAGGGTTAGGAGTTAGGGTTAGGATTTGTTAATGGTTAGGGTTAGGGTTAAGAGTTAGGAGTTAGGAGTTAAGTTTAGGGTTAGGGTTAGAATTAGGTTTAGGGTTAGGAGTTAGGAGTTAAGGTTAGGAGTTAGGAGTTAGGGTTAGAGTTAGGAGTTAGGGTTAGGAGTTAGGAGTTAGGAGTTAGGAGTTAGGAGTTAGGAGTTAGGAGTTAGGAGTTAGGAGTTAGGAGTTAGGAGTTAGGGTTAGGAGTTAATGTTAGAGTTTAGGGTTAGGGTTAGGGTTAGGAGTTAGGAGTTAGGAGTTAAGAGTTAAGAGTTAGGGTTAGAGTTAGAAGTTAGGAGTTAGGAGTTAGGAGTTAGGAGTTAGGAGTTAGGAGTTAAGAAATTAGGGTTAGGAGTTTAGGGTTAGAGTTTAGGGTTCGGGTTATGTTTAGAGTTTAGGAGTTCACAGTTAGGAGTTAGGGTTAAGAGTTAGGGTTAGAGTTAGAGTTAGGAGTTAGGAGTTAGGGAGTTAGGGTTATGGTTAGGAGTTTAGGAGTTATGTTAGGGTTAGGGTTAGGAGTTTAGGGTTAGGAGTTAGGAGTTAGGAGTTAGGAGTTAAGAGTTTAGGAGTTAGGAGTTAGGAGTTAGGAGTTAGGAGTTAGGAGTTAGGAGTTAGGAGTTAGGAGTTAGGAGTTAGGGTTAGGAGTTAGGAGTTAGGGGTTTAAGAGTTAGGAGTTAGAGGAGTTAGGAGTTAGGAGTTAGGAGTTAGGAGTTAGGAGTTAGGAGTTAGGAGTTAGGAGTTAGGAGTTAGGAGTTAGGGTTAGGAGTTAGGAGTTAGAGTTAGGTTTAGGAGTTTAGGAGTTAGGAGTTAGGGAGTTAGGAGTTAGGAGTTAGGAGTTAGGAGTTAGGAGTTAGGAGTTAAGAGTTAGGAGTTAGGAGTTAGGAGTTAGGAGTTAGGAGTTAGGAGTTAGGGTTAGTGTCTGGCGTGCCTCTGGGGTGTGCAGCAAAAAGCAGCCCACCTGTGGAGTAGTGTAGAAGTGTCGGGGTTGCCCTGGGTATGCATAGCAGCAGCCCACCGTAGAGTGAGATGCAGAAAGTGTCTGAAGTTTGCCTCTGGGTGTGCCTAATGGCAGCCCACCCGTGGAGTGGCGATGCAGAAGTTAGAGGTTAGGGAGTTAGGAGTTAGGAGTTAGTGTTAGGAGTTAGAGTTAGGGTTAGGAGTTAGGGGTTAGGAGTTAGGAGTTAGGAGTTAGGAGTTAGGATTAAGAGTTAGGAGTTAGGAGTTAGGAGTTATAGTTAGGAGTTAGGAGTTAGAGTTAGGGTTAGGAGTTAGGAGTTAGGAGTTAGGGTTAAGTTTCAGTAAGGTTAGGGTTAGGAGTTAAGGTTAGGGTTAGGGTTAAGTTTAGGAGTTAGGAGTTAGGAGTTAGAGTTTAGGAGTTAGGAGTTAGGAGTTAGGAGTTAGGAGTTAGGAGTTAGGGTTAGGAGTTAGGGTTAGGAGTTAGGAGTTAGGAGTTAGGAGTTAGGAGTTAGGAGTTAGGAGTTAGGAGTTAGGAGTTAGGAGTTAGAGTTAAGTTAGGAGTTAGGGTTAGGAGTTAGGAGTTGGGGTTATGTTTAGGGTTTAGGAGTTAAGAGTTAGGAGTTAAGGAGTTACAGTTAGGGTTAGAAAGTTAGGGTTAGAGTTAGGAGTTAGGAGTTAGGAGTTAGGAGTTAGGGAGGGTTAGGAGTTAGGAGTTAGGGTTAGGGTTAGGGTTAGGGTTAGGGTTAGGGTTAGGGTTAGCAGGGTTAGGAAGTTAGGAGTTGAGTGTCTAGCGTGCCTCTGGGTGTGCAACAAAAGCTAGCCCACCCGTGGAGTAGTGTAGAAAATGTGGGGTTGCCCTGGGTATGCCTGTAGCCCGACCCACCCGTGGGTGAAAGTGCAGAAAGTTCTGAGATTTGCCTCTGGGTGTGCATGTAGCGGCCCACCGATGGAGTGGAGTGCAGAAGTTAGGGTTAGGAGTTAGGAGTTAGGAGTTAGGAGTTAGGGTTAGGAGTTAGGGGTTAGGAGTTAGAGTTAGGAGTTAGGAGTTAGGAGTTAGGAGTTAGGAGTTAGGAGTTAGGAGTTAGGGTTAGGGTTAGGAGTTAGGGGTTAGGCTTAGGAGTTATGAGTTAGGAGTTTAGGAGTTAATGTTAGGAGTTAGGAGTTAGGTTTAGGAGTTAACAGTTAGGAGTTAGGAGTTAGGGTTAAGGTTTAGAGAGTTAGGGTTAGGGTTAGGGTTAGGGTTAGGGTTAGGGTTAGGGTTAGGGTTAGGGTTAGAAAGGGTTAGGGTTAGGAGTTAAAGTTAGCGTTAGGGTTAGGAGTTAGGAGTTAGAGTTTAGGAGTTGGTGATAGGAGTTAGAGTTTAAAGAGTTAGGGTGAGGGTTAGGGTTAGGAGTTAGGAGTTAGGAGTTAGGGGTTAGAGGTTTAGGAGTTAGGGTTAGTGTCTGGCGTGCCTGTGGGTGTGCAGCAAAACTGGCCCACCGTGGAGTGAGTGTAGAAGTGTTAGGGGTTGCCCCTGGGTATGCCTCAGCTGCGGCCCACCCGTGGGTGGGGCAGTGCAGAAGTGTCTGGGAGTTTGCCTCTATGTGTGCATAGCGGCCAGCCCACCCGTGGAGTGAGCGTGCAGAAGATTAGGATTTAGGAGTTAGGAGTTAGGGTTAGAGTTAGGAGTTAGGGTTAGGGTTAGGGTTAGGGGTTAGGGTTAGGAGTTAGGAGTTAGGGTTAGGGTTAGGGTTAGGAGTTAGGGTTAGGGTTATGGTTAGGAGTTAGGGTTAGGGTTAGGGTTAGGGTTAGGGTTAGGGTTAGGAGTTAGGGTTAATGTTAGTTTTAAAGGTTAGAGGTAAGGGTTAGGGTTAGGGTTAGGAGTTAGGGTTAAGGGTTAAGGGTTAGGGTTAGAGGTTAGAGTTAGGGTTAGGGTTAGGGTTAGGGTTAGGGTTAGAGTTAGAAATTAGGGTTAGGGTTAGGAGTTAGGGTTTAGGGTTAGGGTTATGTTTAGAGTTTAGGAGTTACGGTTAGGGTTAGGGTTAAGAGTTAGGGTTAGAAGTTAGGGTTAGGGTTAGGAGTTAGGAGTTAGGGTTATAGTTAGAGTTTAGGGTTAATGTTAGGGTTAGGAGTTAGGGTTTAGGGTTAGGGTTAGGAGTTAGGGTTAGGGTTAAGGTTTAGAGTTAGGAGTTAGGGTTAGGAGTTAGGGTTAGGAGTTAGGAGTTAGGGTTAGGGTTAAAGTTAAGCGTTAGGGTTAGGGTTAGGAGTTAGAGTTTAGGGTTGAGTGATAGGGTTAGGTTTAGGGTTAGGGTGAGAGGTTAGGGTTAGGAGTTAGGAGTTAGGGTTAGGAGTTAGAATTAGGGTTGAGTGTCTGGCGTGCCTGTGGGTGTGCAACAAGCTAGCCCACCGTGGAGTGAAGTGTAGAAGATGTCAGGGGGTTGCCCTGGGTATGCCTCAGCGACCCGCACCGTGGAGGTGAAGTGCAGAAGTGTCTGAGTTTGCCTCTATGTGTGCCCAGCCCTGACCCCACCGTGGGTGGTGAAGAAGTTAGAGAGTTAGGGTTAGGGTTAGAAGTGAGGGTTTAGGAGTTAGGAGGTTAGGAGTTAGGAGTTAGGAGTTAGGAGTTAGGAGTTAGGAGTTGTAGTTAGGAGTTAGGAGTTAGGAGTTAGGGTTAGGAGTTAGGAGTTAGGGTTAGAGTTAGGGTTAGGGTTAGGAGTTAGGAGTTAGGAGTTAGGGTTAGTGTCTGGCGTGCCTCTGGGTGTGCAACAAAAACATGGCCCACTTGTGGGTAGGGCGTGTAGAAAGTGTCGAGGGTTGCCCTGGGTATGCACTAGCGGCGGCCCACCAGTGGGTGAGATGCAAGAAATGTCTGAGTTGCCTCTGGGTGTGCATATGGCCTACCGTGAGTGGGCGTGCAGAAAGTGTCTGAGTTTGCCTCTATGTGTGCCCAGCAGCTGACCCACCGTGGGTAGAAGTGCAGAGATTAGGAGTTAGGAGTTAGGGTTAAAGTGAGGAGTTTAGGGTTAGGAGGTTAGGGTTAGGAGTTAGGAGTTAGGAGTTAGAAGTTAGGAGTTAGGAGTTAGGGGTTAGGGTTAGGAGTTAGGGTTAGGAGTTAGGAGTTAAGAGTTAGGAGTTAGGGTTAGGAGTTAGGGTTAGGGTTAGGGTTAGGGTTAGTGTCTGGCGTGCCTGTGGGTGTGCAACAAAAACTAGCCCACCACGTGGGTGAAGCGTGTAGAAGTGTAGGGGTTGCCCTGGGTATGCCTCAGCGACGCCACCACGTGGGTGGAGTGCAGAAGATGTCTGAGTTTGCCTCTATGTGTGCCCGAAGCGGCCCGGCCCACCCGATGGGTGGGGCGTGCAGAAGTTAGGAGTTAGGGTTAGGGTTAGAGTGAGTTTAGGGTTAGGGTTAGGAGTTAGGAGTTAGGAGTTAGGAGGTTAGGAGTTAGGAGTTAGGAGTTAGGAGTTAGGATTAAGGGTTAGGAGTTAGGAGTTAGGGTTATAGTTAGGGTTAGGGTTAAGGTTAGGAGTTAGGAGTTAGGGTTAGGGGTTAGGGTTGGGGTTGAGTGTCTGAAGACGTGCCTCTGGGTGTGCAACAAAACAGCACGCGTGGGTGACGTGTAGGCGATGTCAGGGGGTTGCCCCTAGGGTATTCATAGCAGACGGCCCACCGTAGAGTGGCGATGCAGAAGTTATCTGAGTTTGCCTCTGGGTGTGCCATGGCAGCCCACCACGTGGGTGAGGCGATGCAGAAGTTAGGAGTTAGGAGTTAGGAGTTAGGAGTTAGTGTTAGGGTTAGAAGTTAGGAGTTAGGGTTAGGAGTTAGAGGTTAGGAGTTAGGAGTTAGGAGTTAGGATTAAGAGTTAGGAGTTAGGAGTTAGGGTTATGGTTAGGAGTTAGGGTTAGGGTTAGGGTTAGGGTTAGGGTTAGGAGTTAGGAGTTAGGAGTTAAGTTTAGGTTAAAGAGTTAGGGTTAGGAGTTAAGGTTAGGGAGTTAGGAGTTAGAGTTTAGGAGTTAGAGAGTTAGGAGTTAGGAGTTTAAGGGTTAGGAGTTAGGAGTTAGGAGTTAGGAGTTAGGGATTATATGCATGGTTTCCAT
>JAPFBE010000705.1:0-31783 GCA_034336665.1 Luscinia megarhynchos | reverse complement strand
TACATTTGCTCGCATCTGGCAGACGCGATTGGGTTTTATGAGTGACCTTTTGTCCTACCGTATGCAGTAGGAACGTGATAGTTCCTGTATTTCTGTAAGTTGTGTCAAGTGACAGGATGTGCCGTGCAACAGCTAAAGCAGCGTCTTATTTCAGAATAGCGTGTCAGCTGCAAATGAGATCTGTGAACGCATTCATTGCCTGTGCAAGCTGTCCCACATTGTGTCTGTGCTGGATACGCTGCTTTCATTTGCCCACGCCTGCGCTCTTTCCCGTGACGCTAAGTTTGTTTCTTCTTTGATTCTGTTATGGGCCAGAGAAAGACCCTTCTGACGGGGAATAACCAGGCTGTTTGGTCTGGTTCCATTTCTTTTTCTGTGTCTCAGTAGTCTGTAGGTGAGTGTCTCTGGTCTGTCTTTGGCAGTTTTTATGCTGATGTTCTTTCTGCTGCCGTTTATCGAAATGAAATTCTGCTAGTTAGCTGCCGTAAGCCTTCCCAGTCACTCTTCTCAAAAAAGACAGTTTAAGCATGTTCTGTTCAAAAGCGTGAAGGGTGCGGACATTCTCCGTTTACACTTTTTTCTGTTAAAATGCTGGTACATAAAGAGGAGCCATGTGTAATCAGTTCGGAAAAGAACTGTGTTCTGACAGAAATCCATAGAGGAGTTCCAGCATCCAGTGCATCCTTGTAGGTTCTTATGTCTCAGCAGAGTATTTTTGCTTTTGAATTGCACAGCAGATTTTACCAGAATACGTATGGATGATGGTATTGAAACAAATGCATCAGCATTCATGAAGGAAATGAAAGAGGGATGAAATATAGTTATCCAGAGCCAAGGGCCATTTTTACTGTTAAATGAAAAGAAATTGTATTTTTATATTTCCACTGAAAGAGTGTGCTTTAAAAACAGCCAAAACTTCAGCCTTTTATGACATAAGCTGCAGTTCTGTTCACTGGCTGCTGTGATTTAACCCCAGGCAGCTGCTGAACACCAGCCAGGTGCTGGCCTGCTCCCCATAGTGAGATGGGGGGAAGATCAGCAAGGTGAAAGTACAAGAACTTGTGGGCTGAGATGAAGAACGTTTAGTAAGTAGACGAAATGCATGTGCAGAAGTAAGACAAAGACTTCATTCGCTGCTTCCTAGCAGCAGGCAGATGTTCAGGCGTTTCCTGCAGTGCCGTGTTTCCTCACACTGACTGTTCCCAGAGAGGCTGAACGTCCTCCTCCCTCCTCCTTCCTCACAGTTTTTATTGTGGTGGTGTGGTATGGTGTGGGATGTGCCTGGGGTCAGTTGGGGTCAGCCATCCTGGCTGTGTCCCCTCCCAGCTCCGGGAACAGCCCCGGGCTGCTTGCTGGTGGGGCAGGGTGAGGACGAGAGCAGCTTTTGGTGCTGTGCGAACGCTGCTCTGCAGTGGCTAAAACACGGGGGACTTATCAGTACTGTCTTGGTCACAAACCCAAAACAGCGCAACACAAGCTACTGTGATGAAAACTAACTCCAGTTCATCTAGAGCCCCTGCCCTGGTCACCGTATCTTTCCAACTTGCTTACGAGCTTGTAAGTCTTGTGTAGAAAGAGAATAACCCCGTCTGTTTAGTTTTGCTGTATTTAGTTTGGTTTGAGGTTGGCTTTATGCTTGAATGTTAGAGGTGAACCTCTTTATCTGGTGGTGGCCTTTCAAAGTATAGTGGTAGTTCCACACAACTTAGGAATTGGCCCCAGAGGTTAGAAACTTGTTTAGAAAAGCGGAAAATCCTTTTAGATGGACGGCAAGTTTCACCTCTATTGCTAGTTATGTGATCAAGCTCAGGTGGCTATTGCAAACCTTTGGAGCGTGCAGGTGTTTGTTTCTCCTCAGAGTTCATTCAAAGTACTTTTGTGGGTTTTCTTGGTTTGAAAAGCTCAGATACTTTCTGTCACTTGTACTTTTGATAAAGGATACCTTGAGAGAATGAAGCAACCATTTGACAGTCATTCCTGACACTGGTCAGATTGTGTAAGCATTTTCTTTTTCTTTCATTTTCTAGATTTTCTTTTGTTTCTCATATTATTTTCCTGCTATTGAGAAACGAGCAGGAGAATCCCCAGTTGGAAAAGATGTACTTGCCAATGGTAGAAGGCATCCCATAAGGATTTTCATTTGCTTTAGTAATGTAAAGACAGTGTTTCAGTGTTTTGGAGGAAAACCTGGACGTCTGTGAGATGATTTGATTTTTCTTATTTATTGCTATTTATTTGAGGATCATTGCCAAAATAAATTTGCTTTCTTGTTTCCTTATGTAGGCAATTGCTCTGTTTGCTGCACACTTCCTGGAACTACATCCTATAGACGCTTTATATCCCAACCATACTGAAGTGCAACATGGGAGCAGCAGTGCTGGAAAGAAGGAGGCAATTGCTTACACTTGCACATTTTCTAAAGGATACACAGAGGAAAAGAGCTACGGTAATGTATTCCACTGGGACTTATATTGGCACAAGTTACACAAGGTATTATTTCTGTCCTTAGTCATCTAGCAGTACTATTTCTGATGACAATTTTCTCTTTAGTTTGTGCCTCTCTCAAAGAGAGAGATACAGAGATCCACAGATCTAAACTAAAATTTGTCCCAAATCAGTGTGTGTTTTAAGTAAGTACATAGAGAGAGAGTAGTTTCAGGTAGTATGAAGAATTTATGTGATATTTCGTAGTGAAAAAAAACTCTTCCTGCTGTCTGTGTATCCTTGATTCATGTCTGTTGGAGCTAGTTGAGTCATTCTGAGCACATGCTAGTGGAGTTGGTTGAATCTGCGCTTACAGAAGCGAATGTTTGTTCTGGAGAGAGTTCAAGCTGCGTCTGCCATAATCAGAGGTATGGCTGGTTAACAGCAGGTTGGCCTTTTTTGATTAGCCAAAAAGAATCAAGTTGCTTTAAAAAAGGAGAGGAATTTTACAATATATTAGGCTAAGACCATTTTAAGAGGATGTACAAAAGCATCAGTATTCTCTATAAAGTGGATTTATTTCTCTTTTAAGTTTAGAATAAATTATAGTCTAGATTGTACAGATTGATTAATTTTGGGTCAATAAAGAATAGAGTGAATGACAAAGATTTAAGGAAATCTGTATGATTCCAAATTCTAGATTTGGATGTTGATTCCTTGATGTAGGTAACATTTAATCAGGAGGAAATTAGCCACATGTGGCTTTTGCAAGCTATTGGTAACTGAAGACTAGAAATGATTCCAGTTAAACTTCAAGTAACAGGACTTAAAGCTCTTCTTGGTCCCAATTTCAGAATAAGTTTGTTTAACTGTGGCAGCCCAAGCTCAGTTTCAGACGCTACACCACTGCTAACTCCAAAGAGCTGTGTGTCTAGAGAGGCATCTCTGAGAACAGGAGACCTTCAGAAACTCGGTCCTCGTGTTTTCGCTTCATCTTACTTGACAAAAGTCCCATTCTAAGAAAAAGGGTGCAAGGCCTCTTTGTGAGACTTTTTCACTTTTAAACCTGCAGTATTAAACCACCCAATGAACCACAGACTTTCCAGCAAAGAGTTAAAAAATCATGTTAGGGCAGGAAAAATATTTACATCTCTTTCTTATCCCAAGTATCTGGAAGTTTGGCTGTTGGCAACAAAGAAGCTGAAAAATGACATCCATGTCCACTGGACGTCTGAATATAATTGAGAGTGCAGTTATCAAAACCTCTGTATTTTCTGCCCAATTAAAAACCTCAACCGAGAAAGCTGTTGGCACCATGGTGCTATTTTTTTTTTTTAGGTCCCTAATGGATCTCATTCTATCCATTTACAGTATTACCAGCCAGTAACTTGATGTTGAGTTGTATTTTGGAGATAGCATTAAAACAAAGTAGACATTTTATTTAACTCTCTGAACCTTACTGTTTACTAACAAAAAAAATCCAGAACAAACAAAAAACCAAAATGAAAACAAAAAAACCCCCAAACAAACAAACAAAAAACCACACAAAGAGGAAAATCTACTAAAATTATTTTAATAAAAATTAAATCTTTCCCCTATAGAAAAACAGGCTAAGTTAAGACTGGAAGACATAAAATTGAAGGTAGAGGTAAAAATTACGTTAAGAAAATCCTGATTTGTGTTTTATACATTCAGGACCAGAAGCTGCAGAAGTGTCCTCCCTATCATCACGCGTAATTTTGGATGCAAAGGAAATCACAGGTCACATTGCAAAATTTTGGTATGTAGAAAACTATAATGCTGTATTTCACAGTTTTTATGCAACTCAAATGTATTTTCAGTTTCTGAGAGGATACAGGATGAGCGCTGCTCGTGTTTTAATGAAAAGGAGATTTCATTAGACCCTGTATTTCTGAACCCAGTTCTGAAAGATGATACTGAAGGTCCCTGTTAGCTGACAACACTAAATGGCCCTTAGGGTAAAGAAACATTGGATGTAATGTTTGTATGCAAACCAAGAATTCTGAGATCAAAACCAGGCTGAAAAATAGCTTATGCTAGTATTTTTATAATGGAGCATAATTTATTTCCTATTTTAATGCACGTATATTTTAAGAGCAGCACCGGCAGAAGAGCACTCCTGCGATGATGAAGCAGAGAGCTGCATACCAGTTAGCAATGAGATTGGTTCAGGATGCCAGAAATTCTTGACTGGACCCTGGCAGTTTGCGTGTGCATTGGAAAGCCCTGAAGAAAAAGTAGGAGGCCACTTGTCCCACACCTGCCTCTCCCTCCTTCTGCTTCTTGTCGCCTGTGTCTGCGGGGCTGGGGAAGTTCTGGGCTGCTCCTGCTTCCTTGTGTCAGCAGAGTCCCTTTTTGGGGGGATGGACCGTGGGAAGGGCTCGAATAAAGTGCCGTGCTCCTGCCTGGGGCAGTTGTAGTCGTTCTTTGGGGGTGAGGAAAAAAGGCTGAGGTGGGGAGGGGGTGGAGGCTCGGGGGCTCCCGTGTCATTTGGGGCACGCCAAGGTCCCCGGGCGAGGGAGCCATGCTGCAGTGAAGGAGCAGGTGAGTGGGGAATGGCGGGGCGTGCTGGGGCACTCACAGGGAGGGCTGGATGTAGAAGACAGGAAAAAGAGAAGTATAAAAAACACCTAGATATAGTTTAAAATACATGTTTTATTGGTTTTATTTGGTTAGAGAAGGGTTTTTTAATAAATAATCTAAATATAAAATAAAAATAATGGAAAAATAAAAATATATTTATATAAATATAAAATCTAAACAAATAGAAGTAACAAATTTATATTAAATATATAAATAATGCAAATATAATATATAGCGCATGAATATAAACTATATATAAGAATAGAAATATGAAAATATTTCATATAGTTTAAATATTATATTGATTTTATTTGGTAAAGGCAGCTTTTTAAAATAATTAATATAAGCAAAATAAATACACAGATATACAATAAGTACATAGAGACATAAAAAATTAGAAGTATTTGTGCATATATGAATATATGTAAGTAAATATGTATATCGATAAATATATATGTAGGATATAAATAATATTATATATACTTATGTTATAATATGTTAATAATATAGATATATGAATTACAGATATAAATATGAAAAATATAAATAGAAATATTTAAATATAGTTTAAAATAAAGGGGTTTATTGTTTGTATTTGGTTAGAGGTAGAGCTTTTAAATAAAATTAGAAACATACACATATATAAAGATATAGATATACATAAAATAGAAATTAATTTTAGCAATATAAAGATTATATGTAAAATAAATAATAAAAATAATATTGTATATATGTTATAATACAACCTTAATTGAATACATAAAATATGCATGGATTATAAATATAAATATAAATATAAATATAAATATAAATATAAATATAAATATAAATATAAATATAAATATAAATTCAATATTAATAGATAGATTTTTATTTAAAGGGTTTTTTTAATTATTTGGTTAGAGACAGGGGTTCTTTTAGTTTTAATCGGGGTTTTTTGGGGGCATTCTTTTAGGACGATTTTTTGAAGGGATGGGACTCGTTGCTTTTTGTCTTTGCTTCTCTCTCTGCCCCCAAAGACCCCCACCCCCGGGCTGAGCTCGGCGCAGTGCTGCCTCCTTGTGGGCACAGCGCAGTACTGCAGCCGCCCCTGAGCGGGCGCCTGGCAGTGCTGCCGCCTTGTGCCTTCTTGTGGGCGAGGCCTCTCCCCTGGGGGGCATGCCCTCCTTACCGGCAGCCGTAGCTTCTCCCGGGGCGTGGCCTCCTCCCCGGTGAGCGGGGCTTCTCCTGCAGGGGGCGTGACCCATTGACGGGTGGGCGGGGATTGCACCCAGGGGACGTGATCTCTTCCCGGATGGGCGTGACCTCTTCTCAGGTGGGTGGGGCTTCTCGGGGGGTGGGGGAAGGGGCGTGGTCTCATCATCAGTAGGCGTGGCCTCCTCCCCAGCGGGTGTTGCCTTTCATCCAAGTGGGCGGGGCTTGTCATCCGGGGACATGATCTCCTTCCCTGGTGGGCGGGGCTTCTTTCCGGGGGGAGTGGGCTCCACCCCGCGGGGCAGAACTTCTCCCGGGGGCGTGGCCTCCTTACTGGTGGGCGGGGTTTCTCCCCAGGGGTGGGGCTTTCTTCCCAGAGGCATGGCCTCTTCCCCTGTGGGCATGGCCTCCTTCTCGGGTGAGCAGGGCTTCTTCCTGGGGGCGTGGCCTCCTCACCAGTGAGTGTGTCTTCTCCCTTGGGGCGGGGCCTCCTCCCATAGAGGGCAGGGCTGCTCATTAGGGTCCTTATATAGTATATATAAAAAGAAGAAAAACACTATATGTCTGGTGCAGCAAATTTGAGGCTCCCAGGGAGTAAATTTTTTAATTTAAATGTTTAAAAGTTTTAAATTTTTTTTTAATTCAGAGAAAGGGAAATAGAGGAAGAGAGAGAAAGAAAGAGTTAGAGCAAGAAATAGGGGGAAATACAGTGAGAGGGAAGTAGAGTTAGAAGGAAACAGAGTTAGAGAAACAGAGGGGGAGAGAAAGAAAGAGCAGCAGGAAGCTGGTCCATTACACTTTGCAGCCCTTTGCTTTCCACATGTGGCAACAACTTAGAAAGAATTTGCAGTTTCACGGAGGCCTGGTGCGACGCTCCAGCGTCCTGAATTCCAGCGCAGAGCTCCTTCCACAGGGCTTTCCTCAGGACAGGTGTGACAGCCAAGACAACTGCTGGGAGAGCAAACGGCACAGGTTCCACCAGCTGCAGCTGTTAATCAACAACACACTAATCCCAAATCACTTTCTAATCCAGGCCCAGACTACTCAGTTTGTAGGAAACGATGCTACAGCAGCTGCTCATCTGTTACAGAGAAGTGCTCCAGAGGCTCACTTCTTTACCCATCTGCTACTTCCCAGGGTGCTGACAAGGTCTTATCACTGTTTGACCTTGCAGGTAGAGCTACAGCCTCAGTCAGCCCATTTCCTTTATTCCTATTTAAATTTCCTATTCCTATTTACATTTCTGGACAACAAGAGAAATAGAATTCAAGTGATCCTGTTCTATCCAGTTGAATCCTAACTCATCATTTGCTGGTAGAGAATTTAACACACTTGTCCATAGCTGTAATGCTACTGTGGGTTTAGAAAGTTCTGGACAGCCAGCTTAGGAGAGCATTACTGTAGCCAGCCCACAGCTGGAGATTTGTTTCAGAAAGAAAATCTTTGGACTCTGCAAAAGTGAAAGCTCAGTTTCTGCAAAAACCATCTGGCTGTGGCATTGCACGCTCCAGACACTCTTCTATCCTTGCCTGAGCAAAAGGTTTTATCTCCTGTACTAAACCAGGAGAAGCACAATGACAGATTTCCACATGCACTAAGCATTAAGCAAGGGCTTCAAAAGAGAAATCTGGGTAGCAGTAACTGTAAGAGCACTTGGCTTCAATCTAACAGGCAAGCCTCAGAACAGCTCTTCACCTTTAGTGCTGCAGAGGTACTTCCAAGACAGTCACTAGAGGTCAGACATCTAGGTCTTATCACCTTTATCTGTGGTGTGAACATGGCCAGCCCTTAAGGCCAGCAGATCCTGAACAGGGAATGTGGCCTCCTGCATCACTGGCAGGGCTCAGCCTGCCTTTACCTACAGAAGGTCGCTGAAACCATACGGGTCTCTGCATTGCAAATGCACATGAACGAGTGGAAGAAAGCTCTCCATGTGTTTCCTCAGGTACTTCCCAGGGGCACTGCTCAGACACCAGAGCTCGAACTGCAGCAGGTGAGTCCTGGAGTGCTGGATCAGCATGGCCACAATGGCCAGGGAGGTGTGTGAGCACTGGGCAAGACAGTGAGCCTGCACCTCGACACCAGCTGCGAGAGCAAGGACTGGCTCACTCTGGAGAGCCTGAAGGAAAACTCGCTCCAAGTCTTTGCTGGCCGATGCTGACATCAATTTCCCCAAAGCCTTAACGTGCTCTGCGGACAGCAGAAGTTCTCCTTGCTGGGGATGTCTTTGGTAGCTGTCTGTAAAGATTTGTACCAAAATTTGTCCACAGAAGCTTAACTGCTTCCCTATTTTAGGGGATTTTTCAGATTTCTGAGAAGCCAAGCTCATTTCAGGAAGTTGCAGCATGCTTAAAGTGATCTCCTTCAGCTGATCTGCAGTTATGTACATGTGCAGCTCCTCCAGAGCCTGCAGCTGGTGAGAGTTCCTGGGACAGACCTGGCTTCCGTCCTTCCCCACAGTCAGCAGCTCTTCCAGGACACTTTTGGTGATGGCTCTGAAATACTCGGACAAGACGTGTCTGTGATCCCTTGGGGTGCTCTGAAGGACGGGGGCGCCTGTTTTCAGCAGCTGGAGCACCCCAGAATTGAGGTGAGCTGACAGGAGCTTCACAGTGACAGGGTTCAGACCAGGCTGAGGAATGGAGCACAGCTCCAACACCAGGAACCAGCTCTCCAGTGTAGGATGTCTGAAAATCAAGGTGAGTGTATTCTCCAGGGTCTGTAACAAACAGAGGTAACAGTATCACTGAATGGATAATCACAGTGCAGGGTAAAAAATAAACTCATTCATCTGCCTATTTTCCACGGCTTGTCAGTTACAATTATGGAACATGAAATTGTCTACTAGCTGGCCAGAGGATAAAAAATATTAATGAATTACAAGCACGTAAATATCATTCTCCCAACATTTATGCTGTGGGATTTAAGCTGTTGTACTGAACACTCTGGACACGTCTAAGCTCGTCTGCAGAGGAAAACTGATTATTCTGGGGATCATCAACACACTCTAATCTCCACAAATTCACAGAACAGATGAAAGGAGGAAAAATTCCCTCCTCAAGTACATAATTTTCAATCAGGCTTTACACAGGGCTGAGGGAATGCATTTTTTTCTGCAAAGGTGATCTCATTTGGGACTTCTTCTGACTGTGTTCCAGCTCAGGGGTGGGACTGTGGGTGGTGCAGCTGGGTCACATCTCCAGACGGTAGTTTAGCAACCTCACGCTCTACCTTCCTAAGTTCTCCAAGAGCTTAACAACACCTCTCTGATCAGCAAAACTATTCCCTAGAGAATCAGCCAAACCCAAGTTTACTAACAGGTACCTCTGTATGCAGGGATTTGGTACCTTGTCATTTGAAGACACTTCTGTCGTCAGAGGCTCCTCATCCATAAAGAGATCCCATCAGCCTGATGCTCCTCCTGTTTCTGCTGCTGCTCCAGCTTTATTTGATTGCCCCGGCACAACAAGATGCTCAGCAGGTCCACACAGAGGTCAACAAGTTGAGGACCCAAAGTTTTACCAAGCTATGAAAATAAAGACATCTTGGAAGTAAAGAAAAGAAGAGGATGGGAGCAGAAGGGTAATTACCACAGGAATAGGAGTTAACTAAGAACTACTTCGATTACAACCTCTTCTGGAGGAAGGAACCACTTCCCTATGTAGAAATCCAATTCTAAGAGAAGTCTCAAGTTGCCAAATAAATAGTGATAGAATTTAATTTATATTGTGACATTTGGAGGTACACAGGCCAGTGAATTTTACTCTCTGCAAAGGCTTCTTAGGAAGACCCAGGAGCTGGATTAAAATCTCGAGTTTATTTGCACTCACACCGACCAGCAAGGTAACCCGTGCAAAGTAAATCCCAGGCTCCTCAATAATAACTGGCATTTGTTTACAAATTACATGCAGTTTTGTACAGTGCTGTGTAGCCTCGGAGACAAGTACAGAAAAAAGAACTACAGAACTGGAACCTAAGTTTCAACAGATAAGTCATTTGTACCTTCTACATGAAAATAAACTGTGGGGAGTTAGGGATTTGCGTACGGAAGATATCGGGTTGTGACGGACAGCCAGGGACACTTCTTCCCCCCACCCCTGTGGTCAGATCCCAGCTCTGTACCTGGCCACACCCGGCCGGACATGAGCTAAGGGAAATGACACAGAGATAGCCCACCATAAAAACCCCTGTGACCCCTCAATAAACGCCATTTGCTCTCTGCCATATTGGTGTCTTGGAGCGCATGGACCGAGTGGCTCGGGGTTAGAGCCGCCGTGCCGGGCTGGAACCAGGTCGCCAACGCAACAAGTGGTGCCGAAACCCGGGAGCGCGAGAAACCGCCCGGGATTCGGGGATCGCCTGGACGAGCACCGGCGGCCACACAGCTGGACTTGTGTGGCGGGGGAGACGTCCCCGGACCAGCGTGGACCATGGAGGCCCTTGCTAAGGTCGTGAGTGAAATCCACGCACAGTGGGGTTTAAATTGTAAGCTTAATGATTTCTCTCTCGCAGTGCTGAGACTTATAAAGATCGAGGCTATAGAGAGCCCGGTAGATATTCTCCATCCGGAGATATGGGGTAAATGCACAAACGCCCTGGCTGAGGACACCATGTCCTCCGGCTCAGGGAGAGCACTTAAAGCATGGGGGAAGGTTATCCAGGCTCTGCAAACTGCCCGGCAAGAACAGGAGACCTGGAGGGCTGCGCGGACTTGTTTATTAGCTACGCCACAGCTGGGGATCGGGGCGGCTACGCAAACCGTGGAAGGGTTCGAGTCGGGCGGCCACGCGGGCCGAGCGGGGACCTTGGATCCACCCCGCAGCCCGCGAGCCGGGACTCACCAGAAGCCGGAGGAGGGAAACGCAGCGAGGCATTGTGGCAGGGGCTAGCAGAGGAGGCGGAGCAGCTGCTATAATATCAGAAATACTAGCGGCGGAGGAGACGAAACCTCCTCCATATGCATTTGAACATGGCGCCCGAACTGCGTGGTCAGGATTGGAGCAAGAGCTCGGGGGGAGGGGCGACGAAGGCTCGCTGAATGGGCGCAAGTGCAGGGCGAGCAGGGAGGCGAGGCGGCCCCGGGACGGACCGTCAGACCAACCAGAGAGCTCATTTTAAAGCAGATCCGTATAAGGCAAGAACCTCCCCCAGCAGGAGGCGGGGGGGAGGCGCATGAGGGAGAACGGCCCGGCCCCCCCGGGGAGAGGGCGGAGGCGAGGGCGGAGCCCTAGGAAAAACTCGGCAGCCGGAAGAGTCCAGTCAGTCGACTTCCGGCACTGACTCTGACTCCAGCTCGGATAGCTGGTCGGGAGGGATGGTCGGACGCCCGAGTCGGACACCGACTGGGGGTTTAACAAAAAGGGTGCAGCGGCTTACAAGACCGCTAGCCGCAACCCTCCCGGCGTGGGTTAAGGGCGGTACCAAGGAAAGACCGCACTCCACTCACGGACTGGAAAAAATTAAAATAGCATCGCAGCGGAGTGGTAAGCCATCCGCCCGGCGCTCTCGTGTTCCCGGTCCGGGTTGGGGGGCGGGGCCGGGAACCAACGAACCTACTCGCCCGGTAAATCCGAAAGAGCGTACAGGCTATCGTAAAAGCGGTTGCAGATAAGGGAATTAATTCTGCCATGGTTTCCACACTTGTGGATAGCGTTTTTGGAGGTGACGATATGCTTCCCTTTGATATCAAACAGACTTGCAGGCTAATCTTTGATGGGGCGGGGATGATCGTTTTTAAGCAAGAATGGGAGGATAACTGTGCAAAGCAGCTAGCCCTGGTAACGGGGGAAAACCATCCACTGCACGGCTCCAGCTTACAGAGGCTAATGGGCAGAGACCCGACTATGATTACCCCACAAGCACAGGCAGAGGGTCTGCGGGCCCATGAGGTCATGACAACAACCCGTGCTGCCAGAGAAGCCATCCGTACTGTTTCTAAGGTACTGGCTAAACAGTCGCCTTGGTCCACCATAAAGCAAAGTGAGAGTGAGAGCTTCACTCAGTTTGTGGACCGGCTCCAAGCAGCAGTAGATTCCTCTTCATTACCTTCAGAGGCGAAAGGCCCTGTGGTAGCCGACTGCCTGAGGCAGCAATGCAATTCAACCACCAAGGACATTTTAAGATCACTGCCACCTGGGTCCAATGTCGCAACCATGATCAGGCACGTTGTAAAGGAGGAGCACCTAGCTCCCATCCAGGCAGCGGTTCGCACTGCAATAACCAGCGTGATGGCATGCTTCAAGTGCGGCCAGGCAGGCCATGTAGCAGTAAACTGCCCCCAGCCAGGACACCCACCTGCAGCTGCTCCACCACGCCAGGGACAGCCTAGGGGACCGTGCTGGGCATGTGGGAAGAAGGGGCATTTAGCTAAGGAATGCAGATCCAAGCCGCAGGGAAACGGGAAGGGGAGGGGGCAGCCGGGCCACACCCAGCCCCCTCCCTCCTGGAACACAAAGCGGCCCAGCTACAGCAACCCTCAATGGGGCACGGGGCCTCCATGCCCATTGCCCCCTCAGGAATTGGCCAACTTTATCACCCAACAAGTAGAACAATCAAACCCACCTGCACCTCAGGAATACCCACAACAGCTCCCTGGGGTCGAGGCCCCTGGGTGGCCTTGGCCATGAAAGCACGTGAGCGAGACCCATGGGTGGCCTTTGCTGTGAAGATAGGCAGGCACCCACTGATCGTGTGGGCAGAGTGTCGTCTCCACAACAGCTCCGACGACACGGCTATCTGCCTTCCCTTCTGGGTGGACACAGGATCAGACGTCACCGTCATCCCAGACATACACTGGCCTCTACCGTGGAAGCTAAAAGAAGCCCCCAGGGTGAGCGGAGTTGGAGGAGAATCCCAGGCCTTCAAAAGCACCCGGCTAATAGCAATAACACTCTGCACTGAGAGAGGACCAGGAAGGACCATCACCCTTACAACGTACGTTATGTCAGGATGCCCACCCTTGCTGGGGAGAGATGCCCTAGCCCAGCTGGACGTTAGGTTGACAAATTTATTCTAAGGGCCACTGTTGTATACCCGCAATTGCCCATCAAACTAACTTGGAAATCAGTTGACCCCGTGTTTACCGAACAGTGGCCCTTATCCAAGCCTCGAATGACTGCACTCCTAGAGCTGGTTGGCCGCGAGCTACACAAGAATCACATAGAACCCTCCACGAGCCCATGGAACACCCCAATCTTTGTAATACCCAAACGATCTGGAGAAGGCTTTCGTCTCCTGCACGACCTGTGGGAAGCGAACAAGAGAATCCAGCCGATGGGCCCAGTACAGACTTTGCTGTCCATGAACTCAATGATACCAAAAGGACAACCCTGCGCAGTGCTGGACATCAAAGACTGCTTCTTTTCTATCCCTCTGCACGAAGACGACAAGGAGCGGTTCGCCTTTTCCATCGTCTTTCCAAACAGCCAGCGGCCTAACCTACGCTTTCAATGGAGAATGTTACCCCAAGGCATGATCAACTCCCCTACCATCTGCCAGATCACAGTAGACCGAGCGCTAGCACCAGTCCGGCAGAGCCATCCAACAGTGACCATCCTGCAATATATGGACGATATCCTGATTGCCGCACCGTCGACAAGACAGGTGGACCAGCTGATATCAACCATCTCCGAAACCCTAAAGAGAAATGGCTTTGAAATAGCGAGCGCTAAAATAAAGAAGGGACCATGCGTGACCTTCCTTGGAGTGGGAATCACAAGCTTCTACATAACCCCTCCCCAGATAAAAATCCGCCGAGACATCAACACGCTCCATGACGTGCAGCAGCTGGTAGGATCCTTACAGTGGCTTCGCAACATCATCCTGATTCCTCCCGAGGTCATGGACCCTCTAAACGACCTCTTGAAAGGAAGGAACCCATGGGAGCAGAAGACCCTGACACCAGAAGCGATAAGCTCACTCAACTTCATCGAACACCAGATGTCAGTGAGCACGCTCACCAGATGGGATCCACGTGCACCGGTCGATCTGTATGTCCACTTCACAAAAAAGGGGGGAGTGGGAGCCTTAGCCCAAGGACCCCCCGACAAAGCCCAACCAATACAATGGGTGGTCTTGGGGAAACCTTCACGTGCCTTTTCCCCGGGAGTCGAGTGCCTCAGCAGCCTTATCATGAAAGGCAGGAAACTTGCTCTAAGACATCTGGGCATCGAGCCTGCCAAGATATACTTGCCCTTCCGCAAACAGCTCTCTGCACAGTCAACAACAATATCCGAATACCTGGCCATGGCCCTTGCAGGCTTCGGAGGAGAGATTCGCTACGCAGCAAAACCCCCTTGGACTCGGCTGCTCACGGTCGTCGACATCGACCTCCCACCCAAGGTAATCGACCGACCGCAGGCAGGACCAACCGTCTTTACGGACGCATCGTCACGGACCTCCACCGCAGCGGCAGTATGGCAGTCAGGAGAACAATGGCAATGCGTCAAGACAACCGACCCCACGCTGTCAGTCCAACAACTAGAAGCAGCAGCAGTAGTGCTGGCGTGCAGACTGTTCCCAGAAGAACATCTTAACATTGTGACTGACTCCATATTTGTGGCCAAGCTCTGCCTAGCCATGTCCGGACCAGGTGTGTCAGTGTGATAGATAAGGAACCTTTTGTTCGCCTGACAGACCTTGAGAAAGATATCGCCTAGGCCTGTGGAGCCAGGATGAGGTAAATTGTTTGATTGCTTTGCTTTGCTTGCCAAGAAGATGTTAATTGTTTAGCTTTGCTAGCCAGACAGACCTTGAGAGTTAATCACTTTGCTTTACTTGCATAAATCACATATCTAAGTGTTAGCAAGTTCCCAAGAAACCGCCCGGGATCACCCCTATAAGGAGGAGGGGGGGTTAGCAAGACAAAACAGAGAAAGAGGCTCCTCACCTTCATCCCTCGACCACCAGAAGGCAGAAAAAGACCAGAAAAAGACCCTAGCAACTGGAAGAGCATCGCCAAATTACTAAAAACACGTAATCCAGAAACAACTTAAAAGGGACCAACTGCGGGGGGGGGGTTGCGGCAGTTGGTGGAGGCGGGCTCTGCTTTCGACTCCCCTTGCCGCCCGGCCTTAGCGCTGATCTTTACTTTTGCTTTTCTGTGACCAATAAATTTTTCAATTTTGATTCGATCTCGCATGGTCCATTGTACTCATTTATAACAATTTGGTGCCGTGACTCGGATCGAGATTTCGGAGGGGCTCTCCACCTCGCGGGAAAGCGCCCCACCATTTTGGTGGCCCCGGGGACGGGGGCAGCCCCATCCCAAACCTCGACCGACGAACCTAAAAGTTAGAAAAGCAAAAGTAAAGGAAGGAGGGCCCAGTTGACCCCTTAAATTTTGTGCACAAAGTCCGGACGAAGGCATGGGGCCGGCGTAAGTATAAGGGGATCCGTTCGGTGAGGGGTCGGGGATCGAGATGCTGGCGGCGTGGTGTGTGTGTGAGAGGGGAGCTGGTAGCCAGATTCCCCAAGTGAGTGTGGACCCTTAGTAGTGCGGTTCCCACTGGCCCGGCGAGGGCGTGGAGCCTGAAAACAGGGGAAAGCGAAAGTGATTTTGGTGTGAGTGAAGGTACTCCGGAAGAATGGGGCAGGGGAAAAGTAAACCTCCTGCAGACGTTAAACTCCCACCCATACCTAGAGATAGTCCCTTGGGATTCTTGCTAGAGAATTGGGACCATTTTCCGGGAACGGGAGGGAAGGATAAGGCTAGGATGATACATTATTGTGTGGAAGTTTGGGGTGGGAAGGAGATTTCAAGAAAGGTGTTTTGGCCGATATTTGGGTCAACAGAGGATTGGGTAAAGCAGAGATTGAATATTTGGGTAAATACCAAAAAACCTGTTTGCTTAGAGGAAAGTGAATATGCAAAAATTTGGATAGCCCGCCCCGAGGTTTTTATCTTTAAATTGACCGAAAAATCAGAGGGTGGCAAAAATAAGAAAAAGGGGGGTAGGAAAGAAGAGACTCTGATAGTACCCCCCCCATATGTGCCCAGTGCACCTCCCCCAGAGGAAAATTCGGACTCTGATCATTCAGACTATTCAGGACCAGTCACTAGAGGTAGATCTAGGAAACAACAAGAAAATTTATTCCCATTAAGAGAGATGCCGATGGGAGGGCCCCAGGCAGGAATAGGATTTATATCTGTACCCCTCAGTTCAGGGGATGTTAGGGAGTTTAAGAAAGAAATGGGACATTTATTAGAAGACCCACTGGGAGTTGCTGAAAGAGTGGATCAATTTTTGGGTCCTAATATGTACACTTGGGAGGAATTACAATCTATTTTGAATATTCTGTTTACTGCTGAAGAGAAAAATATGATTAGGAGGGAAGGGATGCGTATCTGGGACGCCCAGCACGCTCAGGGTCCTGCAGCTAACATCAAATGGCCCCTGCAGAATCCTCAATGGGATCACCAGAATCCTGCACATCGAACACACATGCAGGACTTAAGGGCAATTATAGTTCAGGGAATTAGAGAATCAGTCCCGAGGGGCCAGAACATCAATAAGGCATTTAATGAAAGACAAAAGAAAGATGAAACCCCCACAGAGTGGTTAGAGAGGTTGAGAAAAAATTTCCAGCTTTATTCAGGAATGGATCCCGGGATGGTCAAATGGGGCGAAGCGGTGTTGAAGGTACATTTTGTGTCTAAATCTTGGGAGGATATAAGGAAAAAGATACAAAAGCTGGAAGATTGGCAGGATAGAGGCTTAGATGAGCTGTTGAGAGAGGCCCAAAAGGTGTATGTCCGGGAGGGAAGAAGAGAGCCACAAACGACAGGTTAGAATGATGGTTGCTGCTGTGCGAGAAAGTAGGGAACAAGATCGGGAGGGGAGACACAGAGGCGACCAGTAAAAAGAGTCTAGAGAATCTGGAAATTCTAAGGAGAGACAGGATATCAAGGTGTGTTTTTATTGTGGGAAAAAGAGGACATTTCAAGAGAGTGTAGGGCCAGGATTCGGGATGAGAAGGAGTTCAAGGCGGATTAGAGGGGTCAGGGGCTCTATCTCTTGGGGACCGGAAACATCATAAGGAGCCCTTGATAAAACTAAAAGTGGGTCCCCACGGCCAGGAAATAGTTTTTCTGGTTGACACAGGCGCTGAGAGATCAACTATTCAGTTTTTGCCAAAAGGATGTAGTTTATCCAAAGAGACTGCCACAGTGGTAGGAGCAAAAGGAGAACCCTTTGAGGTGGGGGTTATTAAAAGGGTGACAGTTGAATCAGAGTCAAAAATTGGGTTAGGAGATTTCTTGTTAGTATCAGAATCTGAATATAATTTATTAGGGAGAGACATGATTATAGAACTAGGAATTAAAATAGAAGTAGTAGAGAAGGAACTACAAATTAAACTCTGTCCTCTTAGAGTAGAAGATGAAGAAAAAATAAACCCTGAAGTATGGTATAACCGGGAAGCGTGGGGCAGCTAAAAATAGCCCCATTCTACGGTAATTATTAAAAATCCAGAGGTCCGGTAAAAATAAAACAATATCCCATATCCCCTGAGGGCCGATGGGGATTGAAACCTGAGGTAGATAGGCTGTTAAGCAAGGGGCTGCTAGAACCATGTATGTCACCCTTCAACACACCAATACTCCCTGTGCGCAAATCAGATGGCACTTATCGGTTAGTACACGATTTAAGAGAAATCAATAAACGCACAGTGGCTCGATTCCCCGTGGTGGCAAATCCATATACACTCTTAAGTAAATTGGGGCCTAATAATCTATGGTATAGTGTCATAGATTTAAAGGATGCCTTTTGGGCTTGCCCTCTCGACGAGGCAAGCCGGGATTATTTTGCATTTGAATGGGAGGACCCCGATACCGGAAGGAGGCAACAGTTAAGGTGGACAGTGTTACCCCAGGGGTTCACAGAATCTCCAAATTTGTTTGGACAGGCATTGGAACAAATCTTGCAGGATTATCAAACAGGACCGGGAGTAACCCTGATACAATATGTAGATGATATGCTTCTGGCAGGGGAATATGAGGAGGATGTGAGAAAAGAAAGTATAAGGCTATTGAATTTCCTAGGACTTAAGGGGTTAAAAGTTTCCAAAACTAAACTTCAGTTTGTAGAAGAGGAGGTAAAATATTTGGGGCACTATTTAAAGAAGGGGGAGAAGAAAATAGACCCTGAAAGGATCCAAGCAATTATGTCACTACCTATTCCAAAGAATAAGAGACAGATTAAGTCAAATTTTGGGACTCACTGGGTACTGCAGACAGTGGATTGAAAATTACAGCAGTAAAGCTAGATTTCTTTACCATAAATTAACACAGGAAGGACTAGTAAAAATGGAGTCAGGAGGACACAGAAAAACTTCAAGAATTAAAGGAAAGCTTAGTCCATGCCCGGTCTTAAGCCTCCCGGTTTGAGGAGACCATTTTTCTTGTTTGTGAATATAGAAGAGGGAATTGCATTTGGGGTGTACTTACCCAGGACTGGGCAGGGAAAAAGAAGCCTGTTGCATATTTATCAAAAATTTTAGATCCTGTGAGGTAGGGGCTGGCCGACCTGTTTACAAATAGTGGCCGGATGTGCCCTATTGGTGGAAGAAGCTAGAAAAATCACCTTTAATGGTAATATTAAAGTAATGTCCCCTCACAACATCCGAGGTGTATTACAACAAAAAGCAGAGAAATGGATTTCAGATGCTAGACTTCTAAAGTATGAAGGAATTCTGGTAGAGGCACCCAATTTGACGTTAGAAACCACTACACTACAGAACCCGGCTGCATTTTTTATCACGGGAGAGCCAGAACATGAGTTCTTAGCCCATGACTGTATAGCTACAATAGAGGAGCAGACAAAGATCAGACCGGATTTGGAAGAAGAGGAATTAGAAAGTGGTGAAAAACTCTTTGTGGATGGATCCTCCAGGATAATAGAGGGAAGGAGGAAATCAGGGTATGCAATAGTGCAAGGTCCAAACTTACAGGTGGTAGAGTCGGGTGCATTAGATAAATCCTGGTCTGCACAGGCATGCGAATTATATGCAATATTAAGGGCCTTAAAACTTCTTGAGGGGAAGGAAGGGACAATATACACTGATTCCAGATATGGATTTGGAGTAGTACATACATTTGGAAAGCTATGGGAAGAAAGGGGCCTCATTAACTCACAGGGGAAAGATTTGATACATCAGAAACTTATAGTTGAAATATTAAAAGCCCTGAGAGGGCCGAGGAAGTTAGCAGTGGTACATTTAAAGGGACACCAACGAGGAATGGATTTGAGAAGCAGGGGAAATAACGCTGCGGATCAGGAAGCAAAACGGGCAGCCCTAAAGGAGATGGTCCTAAAAGAAAAAGGGGGGCAAAGAGATGAGGATGAAGTCGATAACAATGAAAACACTGACACAATTTTTACAAATGAGGAAAAAGAGAAACTTAAAAGGATGGGGGTTACAGAAGAATCAGGAAAGTGGCTATTAGCAGATGGCCGAGAGGTGCTACCAAAAGCAGTAGCTCAAAGAATACTGTATAAGTTACATCAGAAAACTCATTGGGGAGCCCAGGGGCTGGTAGATCACTTTGCCACTAAATACATGAGCATCGGACTCCACGATTTAGCTAAACATATCACAAAGGGATGTCCTACCTGTCTGCAGGTAAATCGAAGTAACCTCAGAAAACTACCCCATGGGGGAAGGCCTCTAGCAAAGCGGCCCTTTGCAAATATCCAAGTAGATTTTACTGAATTGCCAAAGGTAGGAAGGATTAAATATCTTTTGGTGGTAGTAGATCATCTCACCCACTATGTGGAAGCCTTCCCAACATCAAGAGAAACTGCACGGACAGTAGTAAAAGTTTTACTAGAGGAGATAGTCCCCAGATATGGTGTACCAGAAACAATTGACTCCGATAGAGGGCCGCAGTTTACATCAAAGGTAACTCAAGAGTTAGCAGAAGCATTAGGAATAAAATGGCAACATCATACTCCCTGGCATCCTCAGAGTTCAGGCCGAGTAGAAAGAATGAATGGGGAAATAAAGAAACAGCTGACTAAGTTGGTACTAGAAACGAAGCTATCATGGGTTAAATGTGTTCCATTAGCCTTGCTGAATATTCGGACTCAACCCCGAGCAGATCTGGGGATTTCTCCATTCGAAATGTTATATGGTATGCCTTATAATTTAGAAAGGGCACAGACAAATCCAAAGCGTTAGTGAGCGATACATTAACGAGTATATAGTAACCCTGATGAAATTCAGGAAACAGTTATGGGAAAAGGGAATGTTGGCCCAGAGACCACCGTTAAATCTTGTATTACATCAGGTTCAGCCCGGAGACTGGGTACTAGTCCGAAGTTGGAAGGAAAATCCGATAACACCTAAGTGGGAAGGACCTTACCAGGTGTTGCTGACAACGGATTCAGCGTGCAGCACTGTAGAAAAAGGATGGACTCACGCAAGCCGGATCAAAGGACCAGTAAATCCGTCTAAATTCACCGACCATCCTGAGTGGGAGGTAAGAGGCACACCTGGGGATTTAAAGCTAACACTGCAGAAGAAAGTGCAACCTTGAAGGACTTTATTCTTCTACTTCCTTTTGGGACATGAAACCTATACCGACACCACATGGATGCTGAACCTTGGGATCCACAGTACTTTTCTTTCACAATAGAAAACAGAAAAACAGGGGTACCACTAGAAGGTGGGAAAGTGTACTAAGTGCAGAGGTTAAACTCAAATGTAATGCTGAAAACTGCTGGGGAAATTGTAATCCGTTTGTATGCTTTGTCTGTTTAGTTTGTAAGGAGGAGTGGTGGGCCCATTGCATAGCGGTTACATCCCTAGGGGGTGTGTCACAATTGTTACTGGAGCCAAAGGAGGCTCACTTCTCAGGTCCTAGCCACCGTAGTGGCTGTGGGAGGCTTTCAGTGGGATCTAAAAAGTGGTGGGAGATTTTTTTCAAAGGGGTGAACCCTCAATTTTACTGCTACCACTCTAATGAACCTACCCCATTTGTAGCCAAAATTGTAGCTGCCCTGTGTAGGCGGTGGGTACCCGAACTCAGTTGCTATACTCCTCTAATTAAAGCCCTTAAAGTGGAGCAAGTATATTAAACGCATCAAAAAGCATGGGGCAAACACCCCTCCTGAAGAGTACTCTTGCTGCCGAGAAGATGGAACTCCCCATAGCTCGCTGCAACCCGAGTTGATGGGGCGAGGCAGAGGAGAAAATGTTTGTGGAGTGGGTGGCCGCCCACGGGCACAGAGGAGACTAAAGGTGGGGACCCAAAGGCGATGGGAGGGCAGGTTACAGAAACAATGGGATAGTAATCACCACTGGCAGACAAGTTCGCGGGCATTGGGAAGCTACTACCTCCGGTTAGGAATAATTTGTTTGATGTCCCTAAAAGGAGTACATGCAAGCCACGAACCGTTTAAATGGTCACTTATAAAATGGGAAGGTCAGAGAGAAATTCAAACACAAACTACTTCGGGGAAGTCCCAGCTTTAACATAACTCTAGATGATCTACTTGACAGGACAGGTTCTAGCCCCTATAGTGTATTCTACATGTGTCCAGCATCTAACCCAGGGAGGTCATACTGTAACTACCCCGGAGAATTTTACTGTGGATATTGGGGCTGTGAAACAATTTCCCTAGGATGGTCGGTCCAAATCCAAGATAAGTACTTAAGAGTTGAAAGAGGTCCACATGGATGTAAAAAACCCTGGACAGATCCATCAGGGGTGGTAACTTATATTGGTACTTGTAAATGGGTCTATCTTAATGTCACGCAACCCCAAGACCCGGGATGGGTAGTAGGAAAATTCTGGGGAGTTAGAATATGGGAACCCGGGAAAGACCGAGGAGGACATATTGTTATAAAGAAGGAAATTATACCCCACGATCCTCAGCCTGTTGGACCAAATCCTATAATGACAGACTCAAAAGCCACAATAACGGATCAGAGTAACTTAGACAACATAAGCCAAGAAAGTTTTACAGAGACCAAAAATGAATCACAGCTAATAAAGACAACAGCCGTGACACAACCCAGTAAAGGGCCCCTGTGGAAAATCCTACAAGCCACCTTTAGGGTGTTAAATAGTACATACCCCAATTTGACTAAAGAGTGCTGGTTATGTTGCAGTATTAATCCACCCTTTTATGAGGCCTTAGGTTCTGTAGCAAAATCTAAAAAGAATAAATGGGACCAATCCCTCCTTGTGCCTTTGGAAAGGGGAAAAAGCACCCCAGGGGTATCGATGGCTCAGGTAAATGGGAAGGGGAGGTGTATAGGCAACATACCTCGAGATAAGGACCACCTCTGCGGGGGTAAAAATGGCTGTAACCGACTCCATAAACCTGCCCAATGGTTAATCCCTGCTGCAAATACCAAGTGGGTCTGTAACACATTAGGGGTAACCCCGTGTATATCAATACCTAATTTCAACGAAACATCCGAATACTGCATTCAGGTCATGATAGTTCCCCGAATCGTATACCACCCAAAAGACTATGTGTATAAACATCAAACCACTCCAGGACACCACCTGGTAAAACGGGAACCGTTTACAGCCCTTACAGTTGCTGTATTATTAACATTAGGAGGTGCTGGAGTAGGAACAGGAGTAGCTTCTTTAGTAAACCAACAGCAAGAATTTAAAAATCTTAGAGTCTCAGTGGATGAAGACCTAAGTAGAATAGAAAAAGCAATAGACGGTCTTGTAAAATCAGTAAGATCTCTTTCGGGAAGTTGTATTACAGAATAGTAGGGGATTAGACCTGTTATTTTTTACAGCAAGGGGGATTGTGTGTAGCTTTACAGGAAGAATGTTGTACCTATCACGGACCACACTGGGATAGCTAATTGACACCATGGCTGAGCTCCGAAAACAACTGGAGCAACGTAAAAAGGATAGAGAAGCCCGACAAAGTTGGTATGAATCTTGGTTTAACTATTCTCCCTGGTTAACAACTTTGTTGTCTACCATAGCAGGACCATTAATCTTGCTAATTTTAGGACTCACCTTTGGCCCTTGCATCTTTAACAGAATCATTAGCATAGTAAAGAGTAGGTTAGAAGCAGCTCACCTCATGTTATCTGAGCAAAATATGAAACCCTTGAATGGAGAAGAAACAGAAAACTATTTAGAATTAAGTAAAAAAGAATTACAAAGATTTAGCGAACAAAAGTAGGATATAGAAAAAGGGGGGATTGTGATAGATAAGGAACCTTTTGTTCGCCTGACAGACCTTGAGAAAGATATCGCCTGGGCCTGTGGAGCCAAGATGTCGTAAATTGTTTGATTGCTTTGCTTTGCTTGCCAAGAAGATGTTAATTGTTTAGCTTTGCTAGCCAGAAAGACCTTGAGAGTTAATCACTTTGCTTTACTTGCATAAATCACATATCTAAGTGTTAGCAAGTTCCCAAGAAACCGCCGGATCACCCCATAAGGAGGAGGGGGGTTAGCAAGACAAAACAGAGAAAGAGGCTCCTCACCTTCATCCCTCGACCACCAGAAGGCAGAAAAAAGACCAGAAAAAGACCCCTAGCAACTGGAAGAGCATGCTTAAAATTACTAAAAACACGTAATCCAGAAACAACTTAAAAGGGACCAACTGCGGGGGGGGGGTTGCGGCAGTTGGTGGAGCGGGCTCTGCTCGACTCCCTTGCCGCCCGGCGCAGCGCTGATCTTTACTTTTGCTTTTCTGTGACCAATAAATTTTTCAATTTTGATTCGATCTCGCATGGTCCATTGTACACATTTATAACATCAGTGTCCACAGTGGCAACGATGCTAGAAGAAGCACTCTGTTCACGGAAAGGCACCATATCAGTCATCCACGTCAACAGCCATGACCCGATCAAAGGGTTTTACCAGATTGGCAATGACAAGGCTGACGCTGCCGCAAAAGGCGTATGGACGCTGAAAGAAGCCCAACAGCTGCACGAATCCCTTCATATCGGAGCAAAAGCACTGGCGAAGAAGTGCGGAATTTCTACCGCGGACGCAAAGCACGTCGTCGCCACGTGCCCTCACTGCCAGAAATCACCACTATGGTCAAGCGGAGTCAACCCCAGAGGCCTCAAAGCCTCAGAAATATGGCAGACAGACTTTACACTGTGCCAGCTATTAAAACCCCGAGCGTGGCTCGCTGTTACGGTGGACACATACAGCGGTATGATCGTGGCCACACAGCATTCCAAGACGGATTCCAAAGCGACCATCCAACATTGGCTGACAGCCATGGCATGGCTTGGAGTTCCAAAACAAATAAAGACAGACAACGGCACAAACTTCACTTCAAAGACGGTCCAAGCATTCGTCTCGAAATGGAACATTGCCTTGGTACATGGCATCCCATACAACAGCACCGGACAAGCCATCGTTGAGAGAGCAAATCAGACTCTGAAAACTAAAATAGAAGTGCTAGCAAAGACAGAAGGCTTCACCAATGCCATTCCCTCGAGTGACCAGGCGCGCATACTAGCAACCGCGCTGCTAGCATTAAATCAATTCCCTAGGGGGGACGAAACAAACAGTCCTGCCCAGAAACACTGGGCTACTCAGGCACTAGAGACAGGTCCGCGGGTGGTAATCAAAAATGAACTAGGGGAGTGGGAACAAGGTTGGAGGCTGGTGCTCACGGGGCGGGGGTATGCAGCCGTTAAAAGGGATGGGAACATTAAATGGTGTCCACTCAAATCGATCAAACCAGACCTTCAAAGTGCAACTAATGAGAATTGTGAGGCTTTGTTTGCAGGACTGGATCATCGGACGCCCCCGCAACCTGTACGCCCCACTACCGGGAAAGAGAGAGAGACCACCGAGCACCCCGGCATCACCTGAGAAGCTCGCACCCTCAAAACCAAAGCAGCAACGGTACCTCTGTGTCATCCTGTTCCTAGGGTTAGTGGGCGGAGGACAGGCAGACACAAAGCATTACCCACACCAGCCATTCAGGTGGGTTCTACGCCATCTCTCAAGTGAGAGGCCCATCAAAGAAATTGTCACAGCCGACACTCCATCTTTCGAGTTTAGGCTAAAAGACATTTTTCCCTTTCACACGGGATTCCCCAAATTCGATGAGACAGCATTGTTCCAAACATATTGGTGTCCTGCTTCCAACCCAGGGAAGAGTTACTGTAATTACCCAGGGTATGGATATTGTGGATATTGGGGGTGTGAAACTATTGTGGTAAGCGATAGATGGAAGCCTCAACATCCAGACAAGTTCCTGCAAATTAACTATATTCCCCACGGCTGTATCAAACCAAAATTCACCATGGATAAGGTAGTACTCATGCCCCAAGGCAGAAAGCAGCACACCTGCACCAGTCAAAAAATGACAATTCTGCAGCCGACCCATGATAGTTGGGCCACGGGCAAAGTCTGGACGGCATTTGTTCATCATGATCGCCGCATCTGGGCAAACATACAAATTATCAGGTCCCCACCATCAATATCCCAATCAGTCGGATCCAATCCAGTTCTTGCAATAGGCAGACCCGGGAAAAAGATCACAGCAAACCATAGCTCCAGCCACAGGACACAAATGCAAAAACCTACCTCCTCCCCAGTCAATCTCCTAGCCAGACCAACCCTCTACAACCCATTCCTAAACATGTTGAATGCCACCTTTCTATCATTAAACCAATCTAACCCGAACCTCACAGAATCATGCTGGTTGTGCTATGATGCACAGCCCCCTTTTTATGAAGGGGTTGCTATCGGTCTCCCATTCATCTTTTCAAAGTCAGACAGTCCACGCCAATGCAGATGGGACACCCCCCGGAGAGGCATTACCCTAAGCCAGGTCACGGGTCAGGGCAAATGCTTCGGCAATGCAACCCTGGCAAAGCAGATGGGCAACGTCTGTCGGGAATTTGTCAAACTTAAAGGGGGGAAGTTCCAGTGGGTAATCCCTGCTGCATCGGGAATGTGGGTCTGTCAACAGTCAGGGGTAAGCCCATGTGTACTCCTTAACAAATTCAATCACTCTACCGACTTTTGTGTTCAAGTTCTCATTGTCCCCAGAGTCCTGTATCGCCAGGAAGAGGAAGTGTACCAGATGCTCGAGGAACCCAACCGGCTCCACAAGCGAGAACTGGTAACGGGCATCACCATCGCAATGCTCCTCGGTTTAGGAGCTACTGGCGCTGCCACAGGCGTCTCAGCCCTCGCAACCCGACACCAAGGACTGGCTCAACTGCAGATGACTGTCGACGAGGACTTGCAAAGAATCGAGAATTCCATTTCGTCTCTAGAGAAATCCCTTTCCTCACTCTCAGAGGTCGTCCTCCAAAACAGGCGAGGACTGGACTTCTGTTCATGCAGCAAGGAGGCCTGTGTGCCGCCTTGAAAGAGGAATGCTGTTTTTATGCAGACCACACCGGAGTCGTCAGGGACTCCATGGCCGAGCTAAGAGACCGACTGAACCTGAGAAAAATGGACAGGGAAGCTCAACAGGGCTGGTTCGAATCGTGATTCAACCGTTCCCCATGGCTCACCACCCTAATCTCCACCCTAATAGGCCCAGTCACTATACTCTTACTAACACTAATCTTCGGGCCTTGCATATTTAACAAACTAGTGCAATTCGTTAAGAAGCGCCTAGAAACAGTCAACATTATGCTCGTCGAACGCCGACAATTACTTTAAGGCATGCCTGCTACTAACACACTCACGATTTTATACTAACCTTACTAACCCATGAAATCTAATACCGTCTAAATTTTATAACTTTGTATGATTTTTGCTAATCATGAGGGAGGGGGGAGATGTGGGGAGTTAGGGATTTGCGAACGGAAGATATCGAGTTGTGACGGACAGCTAGGGACACTTCTTCCCCCCACCCCCTGTGGTCAGATCCCGGCTCTGTACCTGGCCACACCCGGCCGGACATGAGCTAAGGGAAATGACACAGAGATGGCCCACCATAAAAACCCCTGTGACCCCTCAATAAACGCCATTTGCTTTCTGCCATATTGGTGTGTGGAGCACATGGACCGAGTGGCTCGGGGTTAGAGCCGCCGTGCCGGGCTGGAACCAGGTCGCCAACGCAACAATTTAACATGCTTAAGAATGGATTGGAGAGGGTTGGTTTGGCTAAGAGATCAGATGGGATGGTGGTAGATTTTCTGGTGGGCGTTCTGACTGGGGGCAGTTTACTGCCACGTGGCCTGCCTGGCCGCACTTGAAGCATGTCATCACACTGGTTATTGCAGTGTGAACTGCTGCTTGGATGGGAGCTAGGTGTTCTTCCTTTGCAACATGTCTGATCATGGCTGCGATACTGGACCCAGGTGGCAGTGATCTTAAAATGTCCTTGGTGGCTGAATTGCATTGCTGGCATAGGCTTGCTGCTAGCACAGGACCCTTCACCTCTGAAGTTATGCAGAGGAATCTATTGCTGCCTGAAAGCAGTCCACAAACTGAGTGAAGCTCTCACTCTCACTCTGCTTTATAGTGGACCATGGCGATGATCTGGCTATTATTTTAGAAGCAGTACAGGTGCTTCTCGGGCAGCACGGTTTGTCGTCATGACCTCATGGGCCCGCAGGTTCTCTGCCTGTGCTTGTGGGATGATCATAGCTGGATCTCTGCCCATTAGCCTCTGTATGCTGGAGCCGTGCAGTGGATGGTCTTCACCCGTTACTACGGTTAGCTGCTGTACATGATTGTCCTCCCATTCTTGTTTAAAAACGATCATCTCTGCCCCATCGAAGATCAGCCTGCAAGTGTGTTTGATATCAAAGGGAAGCATATCATCGCCACCAAAAACACTATCAATGAGTGCGGAAACCATGGCAGAATTAATCCCCTGTCTGCAACTGCTTTAAGAATTGCCTGCACGTCTTTCAAATTTACTGGCGAGTAGGTTCTTTGATTTCTGCCTGCCCCCCCCACTCGAACCGGGGAACACCTGAGGGGCTGACGGAGCCCATTCAGCGCAAGCTATTTTAATTTTCCTCCAGTCTGTAAGTGGGGTTCGATCTTTCTCTCCCTTAACGCGGGAACGTTGCAGCTAGTGATTTTATATGCCGCTGCTTCCTTTTTGTTAAAGCCCCAGTCGGTGTTAGATTCCTCCTCTGACCACCCCTCCGGCCACTCATCCCAGCTGGAGTCAGAATCCGAGCCGGAAGTCGACTGACTGAATATTTCCAGGCTGCTCAGCCTTTTTCTCTGGCTCTGACCCCGCCCCTTCCTCTGGGGGTCAGGGCGTTCTCTCCGTCTGGGCTCCCTCCGCCTCCTGCTGGGGGAGGTTCTTGCCCTATAAGGACCTGATTTAAAATGAGCTCTTTGATTGGTCTTAAGCTCCTTCTCGGAGGCCAGCCCTCCTCCCTGCTCGCCTCTGCTTGCGCCGTTCAGTGAGTCTTCTGCATTTCCGCCCCCCACTTCATTGTTCCACCCCCCACCACGCGCTCCAGCGCCATTTTCAAACGGAGATGGTGGGGGTGCCTTTTTATCCACTGCTTTGAGCTCTGATATTATAGCAGCATTCCATGCCTCCTCTGCTAGCCCCTGCAACAACGCCCGTGTGCGCTCCCCCTCCCTCTGGTGGTAATGAGTCCAGACTAGGGGGTCGCGGAGGGCGTTCCGGGGTCCATGCATCCACAGGGCTGACCAGTTCAAACTCCTCCACAGTTTGCGTAGCTGCCCCGATCCCCAGCTGCGGCGTAGCTAATAAACAAGTTTAGTGGCTTTCCAGGTCTCCTGCTCCAGCTGAGCCTTTTGCAGAGCCTGGATAACTTGCCCCACTATTTGAGGGTTTTCCCTAAGCCTGAGGACATGGTTTCCTTGGCCAGAGCCCTCGTGCATTTATCCCTTATCTCCGAAAGGAGAATTTCTACCGGACTTCTATAGCCCTTATCTTTACAGTCTCGGCACCACGAGAATAAAATCCTTAAGCTTGCAATCAATACCCCACTGTGCGTGAATCTCACTTACGACTCTCGCTATAGCGTCCATGCTACTCGCTTGTCTGGGGACGTCTCACCCACTGCACTAGGCCAGCTGTGCAGTCGTCGGTTCCTCGTCCAGGCGATCCCCGAATCCCGAGGTGGTTTCCCGGGTTTCGGCACCGCTTGTTGCGTGGCGACCTGGTTCAAACCCATCACAGCGGCCCTAACCCCGGGCCACTCAGTCCATATGCTCCTGGACACCAACGTGGTGTACAGCAAATGGCGTTTATTGAGGGGTCACAAGGGTTTTTATGGCTTGGACAGTCTGTGTCATTTCCTTTTGCACACGTCTGGCTGGATGTGGCCAGGTCTGGAGCAAGTGTCTGACTGCGAAGGAGGGAAAGGGGTCCTGCCCGAATGTACAGCCCGATATCTTCCGCATGCAAATCCCTTAACTCTGCACAATATAGCAAGTAATTTAGACCATATAAGATAAGCCCTGCCTTCATCAGATTCCATCCTGCATGCCTGGCTAGGAAGACCACTGTAAGCCGGGCAAAGAGTTCCTGCGACAAGAAATAATAAAGAATCCTTGAAGCCTTTGAAAACTGTCTCCTGCAATCTCTCATTGGCGGCTCTGGGAAAAACCAGGATTTACACCACTGCATGTTTTCCTGAGGTGATCTCGGGTCTAAGGAGAAATCTCAGGCAGTGACATAGGCACACGAGAGTTATGAGCCCACCCAAACCTATCAGAGAACCACCCCATCCATTTCACCTCCGACCTCACCATTTGACACCATCAAGGAGGGGCTGATCCCACTGCCAGGTCTCTGACACCGGTAGGTGCCACTCTCAGTGGCAACAAGGTTCGCCCATCCTTGTACCAGGACGTGTCCCCAGTGGTCCCCGAGCCCTGGCAGGTCAGTGTCACCCGGTCCCACAGCACTGCCAGTGTCCAGGGGGGCTCCACCAGGAGCTGGGGGCTCTGGGCACCTGCGAGTGACAGGGGACACCAGCCTGTCAGGGCCACCACGGTGCTGGGGACAGCAGGGCAGAGACATGGAGTCCCCCGAGGACTCACCAGTGAGGCCGAGGGTCTGGGCTGGAAGGGAGAAGGAACAGGGCTGGGTCGGGGTGGCACAGTGGGGACAGCTGCACCCAGGGGAGGAGACTGGGGACTGTCCCTGAAATGTCTCCATGGGGACACCCTTCTTGTAGGAAAGTGCTCGGATACAGTCTCCAAAATGTCTGAAGCAGCTCCCAGTGGACAGCTCTTTGTCACACGTCTGGGTGGAATGGACGCCTCGACAACAGGGACTATATGGACAACACGGCCACCCTGTGCTCGTTCAGGTTGCTACCCACCAATACTATGGCCATATCCCCATCGTGCTTCCCCCCTTCTCCTGTCCCCTCAGCTGCCCCAGCCTCATGGGGCCAGACTCAACAGCTCTGTCCTCACATTCCCATCCCACTCTGTCCCCTTGACCCTTCCCAGGGCAACACACCGACCTCAATGACACTGGGGGACCACTGGCTCTTTTCCCCACTGGCTCTGCTGGCCTTGGGGACCTCAGAGGACCTCACAGCTCCCCTGTGCCCTCCTTCCCACTGCTCTCTGCCTCACCAGGGCCCATCCTCAGGGTGCCAGGCCCTGTGCCCGGGAGCACTCACCCCACAGCAGCAGTGCCACCTTCCCGGCCATCCCGGTGTCCCTGGCCATGGGCACTGGCTGCTACTCATTGCGTTGGCCACCTGTCCCCTGGCTGGCAGCTCTTTGGATGAAGGGACAGGAAGCGGTCACGTCTCGTCCTCATGTGTAGGTGGCCCTTGGTGGGGGCAGGGTGGGGACAGGATGGGGGCAAGGTGGGAACCTTGTGGGACATGGGGGTGAATGTGGGACATGGTGAGGACAGGATGTTGCCAGAATTAGGAGCCTGAGGTGGTGCAAGGAGCCGAGGATGGGTGTCCAGGGCACTGGGGTGCCAGGGACAGGGTCCCATGGGAATGGCTAGGGTCACAAGGGTTAGGTCGATTCAAACTCAGTGAAGAAGGCCCCAGAACAATGTGGCCTCCAGGGATTTGGGATCATGGGATGGACCCCAGCGATGGGTGTGCCAGGTGAATGGGGGTCCTCAGGAAATCATGGTCCCCAAGGGAATGGGGTCGCAAGGGCCGGAACTACCGGGATGTTTGTTCTTGGGAATTGCGATCCTGGGGAATGGCAGTTCTGGGATGGGGATCCCAGGGAAGCGGGGACATAAAGAATGAGGTCCCCATAGTTGGGTTTCCATGGGAATGGGGGTTCCAGAGATGGGCAGTGGCCAGGCAGGCCCTACAGTCAAAGTTCCTTCCCTGATTGCCCCAGATATTAGGGTGACCCAGGGCCCAAAACTGGGGTGTTAATTTCCTGGGAAGGAATCACATTGGGGTCCTGGGTATCTTCACTTCTGTGCCATCCCCTGCACTTGACTTTCTCTTCTCTTTATTCCTCTGTTTTCCTCATTTTTCTCACTTTTGGGCCATGCCCACTCACCCCCAGGTCCTGGCTCAGAAGTATTGGGGACCACCTTGGCAAGGAACGAGTTTGGGGAACCCGAGGGAGAGAGAAAAGTGGGTGAGGGGTCTGCAGGGAAGTTTGGGGAAGCTGTGGGTGATGGGAGAGTCTGGCTGTGCCACCCCAGCA
>JAPFBE010000704.1:0-31802 GCA_034336665.1 Luscinia megarhynchos | reverse complement strand
TCCCCAAAAAATCCCATTTTAACCCCTAAAAATCCAATTTTAACCCCTAAAAAACCCATTTATTGATCCCCCAGCCACTCCAAATTTTTTTTGGGAATCCCTGAGAATATTTTGGGAATATTTTGGGATATTTTGGGATATTTTGGGATATTTTGTGGCTCTCACTGGATGGATTTGATCCACTCCTCCTTCTGCTCCCGGGTGGGGGCAGGGAATCCTGTACGTGCTGCCCCTCCCCCACTGCCCGGCGTTTTTGGGGGAATTTTTGGGGAAATATTTTGGGATATCTCAAGGATTTTTTTTTTTATATTTTTAGGATATTTTTAGGATAGTTTTAGGATTTTTTTAGGATTTTTTTCAGGCTCTCACTGGATAGATTTGACCCCAAAAAATCCCATTTTAACCCCTAAAAATCCCATTTTAGCTCCCAAAAATCCCATTTCAATGCCCAAAAATCCCATTTATTGATCTCCCAACCACTCCAAATTTTGGGATATTTTGGGATTTTTTTAGGATTTTTTCAGGCTCTCACTGGATGAATTTGACCCCAAAAATCCCCAGAAAATCCCATTTTAACCCCTAAAAATCCAATTTTAACCCCTAAAAAACCCATTTATTGATCCCCCAGCCACTCCAAATTTTTTTTGGGAATTCCTGAGAATATTTTGGGAATATTTTGGGATATTTTGTGGCTCTCACTGGATGGATTTGATCCACTCCTCCTTCTGCTCCCGGGTGGGGGCAGAGATCCTGTACACCACGTGGTTTCCCTCCACCACGCGCCCGTCCGCCTCCGTCTTGCAGGCCTTGATCAGCTGCCCCTTGTTGTTGGGGATGTACAGCTCGAAGCAGTGCTGGGAAAGCAGGAAAAACCAGTAAAAACCAGTATAAACCAGTATAAACCAGTTTGGGAAAAATCCGGAAAATTTGGGAGTGGTGGGAGCGAAAATGGGGCAGAAAAAGGGGGAAAAATGTGAATTTTGGGATTTTTTTGGTGGAGATTTGGAGCTGGGAGTTGTTTGGGAATGAAGAGAAACCAGTACAAACCAGTACAAACCAGTTTGGACCAGTACAAACCAGTTTGGAAAAAAATCCTGAAAGTTTGGGAATGGTGGGATGGAAATAAAGGAGAAAAAAGGGGAAAAATGAGAATTTTGGATTTTTTTTGGTGGAGATTTGGGAACTGGGAGTTGTTTGGGAATGAAGAGAAACCAGTACAAACCAGTACAAACCAGTACAAACCAGTTTGGACCAGTACAAACCAGTTTGGAAAAAAATCCTGAAAGTTTGGGAATGGTGGGATGGAAATAAAGGAGAAAAAAGGGGGAAAATGAGAATTTTGGGATTTTTTTGGTGAAGATTTGGAGCTGGGAGTTGTTTGGAAATGAGGAGAAACCAGTACAAACCAGTACAAACCAGTTTGGACCAGTACAAACCAGTTTGGAAAAAAATCCTGAAAGTTTGGAAATGGTGGGATGGAAATAAAGGAGAAAAAAGGGGAAAATGGGGAAAATTTGGGGGATTTTGGGGCATTGAAACGATTTGGGAGGGGTTTAAAAACCAGTATAAACCAGTTTGGACCAATAGAAACCAGTACAAACCAGTACAAACCGGTTTGGAAAAAAATCCAGAAAATTTGGGAGTGGTGGGAACGAAAACGGGGCAGAAAAAGGGGGAAAAATGTGAATTTTGAGACATTTTTTGGCAAAGATGTGGAGCTGGGAGTTGTTTGGAAATGAAGAGAAACCAGTACAAACCAGTTTGGACCAGTACAAACCAGTTTGGACCAGTACAAACCAGTTTGGAAAAAAATCCTGAAAGTTTGGGAATGGTGGGATGGAAATAAAGGAGAAAAAAGGGGAAAAATGAGAATTTTGGGATTTTTTTGGTGAAGATTTGGGAACTGGGAGTTGTTTGGGAATGAAGAGAAACCAGTACAAACCAGTTTGGACCAGTACAAACCAGTTTGGAAAAAAATCCTGAAAGTTTGGGAATGGTGGGATGGAAATAAAGGAGAAAAAAGGGGAAAATGGGGAAAAATTTGGGGGATTTTGGGGCATTGAAACGATTTGGGAGGGGTAAAAAACCAGTAAAAACCAGTACAAACCAGTATGGACCAATAGAAACCAGTACAAACCAGTACAAACCGGTTTGGAAAAAAATCCTGAAAACTTGGGAATCGTGGGATGGAAATAAAGGAGAAAAAAGGGGAAAATGAGAATTTTGGGATTTTTTTTGGTGGAGATTTGGAGCTGGGAGTTGTTTGGAAATGAGGAGAAACCAGTACAAACCAGTACAAACCAGTTTGGACCAGTACAAACCAGTTTGGACCAGTACAAACCAGTTTGGACCAGTACAAACCAGTACAAACCAGTTTGGACCAGTACAAACCAGTTTGGGGAAAACTGGAAAAATCTGGGATGAAAATTTTTGGGTGTTTTTCGGGAATTTTTGGAGATTTTGGGGAATTTTGGGGATTTTTGGAAATTGTGGGAATTTTTGGGAAATGTTGGGAATTTTTGGGGTGATTTTTGTGAATTTTGGGAATTCTGGGATTTTTGGGGGAATTTTTGGGGATTTTGGGGAAATTTTTTGGGGTGATTTTTGGGAATTTTTGGGGTGATTTTTGTTAATTTTTGGGGATTTTTGGGGTGAATTTTTGGGGTGAATTTTTGGGGTGATTTTTGGGGTGATTTTGGGGAATTTTTGTAAATTTTTGGGAATTTTGGGGGATTTTTGGGGTAAATTTTGTTAATTTTTGGGGTGATTTTTGGGGATTTTTGGGAATTTTGTGAATTTTTGGGTGTTTTTTGGAGGTGATTTTGGGGATTTTGGGGGATTTTTGGTGTGATTTTTAGGGTGATTTTTGGGCGATTTTTGGGAGGATTTTTCGGGTAATTTTTAGGGATTTTTGGGGTGAGTTTTGGGAATTTTGTTAATATTTGGGGAGATTTCTGGGAATTTTGGGGGATTTTTGGGGTGATTTTTGTTAATTTTTGGGAATTTTGGGGATTTTTGGGATTTTTCGTGAATTTTTGGGGATTTTTTGGGTGTGATTTTAGGAACTTTGTGGATTTTTGGGGGATTTTTGGGATTTTTGTGAATTTTTCTGAATTGTAGGGAATTCTTGGGGTGATTTTTGGGGGATTTTTGGGGGTGAATTTTGGGAATTTTTGGGGTGATTTTTGGGGGTGAATTTTTGGGGTGAATTTTTGGGGGTGATTTTTTGGGAATTTTTGGGGTGATTTTTGGGAATTTTTGGGATGATTTTTGAGGTAATTTTGTTAATTTTGGGGTGGTTTTTGGGGAATTTTTGGGATGATTTTTTGAGGTAATTTTTGTTAATTTTTGGGGTGATTTTTGGGAAATTTTGGGGGTGAATTTTGGGAATTTTTGGGATGATTTTTGGGGGTGAATTTTTGGGGGTGATTTTTGGGGTGAATTTTTGGGAATTTTTGGGGTGAATTTTTGGGAATTTTTGGGGGTGATTTTTGGGAAATTTTGGGGTGATTTTTGGGAATTTTGGGATGATTTTTTGAGGTAATTTTGTTAATTTTTGGGGTGATTTTTTGGGAAATTTTGGGGGTGAATTTTGGGAATTTTGGGGTGATTTTTGGGGTGAATTTTGGGAATTTTTGGGATGATTTTTGAGGTAATTTTTGTTAATTTTTGGGGTGATTTTTGGGAAATTTTGGGGTGAATTTTGGGAATTTTTTGGGGGTGATTTTTGGGGGTAATTTTGTTAATTTTTGGGGGTGATTTTTGGGGAAATTTTGGGGTGATTTTTGGGAATTTTTGGGATGATTTTTGGGGTGAATTTTGGGAATTTTTGGGGTGATTTTTGGGAATTTTTGGGGTGAATTTTGGGAATTTTTGGGGTGATTTTTGGGAAATTTTGGGGTGAATTTTGGGAATTTTTGGGGTGATTTTTGGGAATTTTGGGATGATTTTTGAGGTAATTTTTGTTAATTTTCGGGGTGATTTTCGGGAAATTTTGGGAATTTTGGGATTCTCTCTCACCGGCTTTCATGATCCCTCGACCTCACGGATGCTCAGGTTCTCCAGGGGGATGATCCCCGGGCTCCTTGTCCTGCAACCCCAAAAATTTCCCTGAAATTTTGGGAAATTTTGGGGAATTTTTGGGTCCCAGGAACAGGTTTTGGGGAATTTTGGGGCAAAACTGGGAGGGATTTTGGGAGATTTGGGAGTTTCTGGGAGGATTTTGGGATCCCAGGGTGGATTTTGGGGGATTTCGGGAATTTTGGGGAATTTTGGGGGTCCCAGGGCCGGATTTTGGGGGCTCTCAAGAGAAATTTTGGGTTGGATTTGGGGGATTTTAGGGGTGCCAATGTGGATTTTGGGATGAATTTTGGGGGTGAATTTTGGGGATTTTGGGTGCGATTTTGGGTGAATTTTGGGGTGAATTTGGGATGAACTTTGGGATGAATTTTGGGGTGAATTTTGGATAAATTTGGGATGGATTTTGGCGGGGATGTGGGGGTGAATTCTGGGATGAATTTTGGGGTGAATTTAGGATAAATTTGGGATATTTTGGGCTGAATTTAGGATGAATTTTGGGGTGGATTTTGGGGTAGAATTTGGGATAAATTTGGAGTGGATTTTGGGGGTGAATTTAGGATAAATTAGGAATAAATTTGGAATGAATTTGGGGGTGAATTTTGGGGTGAATTTGGGATAAATTTGGGATGAATTTGGGATGGATTTTTGGGGTGGATTTTTGGGATATTTTGGGATGAATTTTGGGATGGATTTGGGCTCTCACCGTGGTGTACTCAAGTAGCAGAGGCAGCTCTGGGTCAGGATTTTGGGGTGAATTTGGGATGAATTCGGGGTGAATTTGGGGTGAATTTGGGGTGGATTTTGGGTGAATTTGGGGGTGAATTCAGGATAAAATTTGGGGTGGATTTTGGGGTGAATTTTGGGGTGAATTTGGGGGATTTTGGGCTCTCACCGTGGGTGTGTACTCGAAGTAACAGAGGCAGCTCTGGGTCAGGATTTTGGGTGAATTTAGGATAAATTTGGGATGGATTTTGGGATGAATTTGGGGTGAATTTGGGGTGAATTTGGGGTGAATTTGGGATATTTTGGGATGAATTTGCGATGGATTTTGGGGTGGATTTTGGGTTAATTTGGGATATTTTGGGTTAATTTGGGATATTTTGGGGTGGATTTTGAGTAAATTTTGGGGTGAATTTAGGATAAAGCAGGATAAATTTTGGCTGAATTTGGGGGTGAATGTGGGATAAATTTGGGGTGAATTTGGGGTGAATTTGGGGGATTTTGGGCTCTCACCGTGGTGTACTCGAAGTAGTAGAGGCAGCTCTGGGTCAGGATTTTGTGGTGAATTTTGGGGTGAATTTGGGATAAATTTGGGATAAATTTGGGATAGATTTGGGATAAATTTAGGATAAATTTGGGGTGAATTTGGGGTGAATTTGGGGGATTTTGGGCTCTCACCGTGGTGTACTCGAAGTAGTAGAGGCAGTTGTCGGTCAGGATGAACCAGCGGCGCTTCCACGTCTTCACCCGCCCGCCTGCGGATTTGGGGGATTTTGGGAAGATTTTGGGGAATTTTGGGAAATTTTGGGAAGATTTTATTGGAATTTTGGGATCTCTGAGGCAAAATTTGGGGGGTTTTGGGGAGATTTGGAGGGATTTTGGGGAGATTTTGGGGATTTTTGTGGATTTTGGGAAGATTTTACTGGAATTTTGGGATTCCTGAGGCAAAATTTGGGGGATTTTGGGGAGATTTGGGGGAGATTTCGGGGATTTTTGGGGATTTTGGGAAATTTTGGGAAGATTTTGTTGGAATTTTGGGATCCCTGAGGCAAAATTTTGGGGATTTTGGAGAGATTTGGGGGAGATTTTGGGGATTTTTGGGGATTTTGGGAAATTTTGGGAAAATTCTTCTGGAATTTTGGGATCCCTGAGGCAAAATTTGGGGGATTTTGGGGAGATTTGGGGGAGATTTCGGGGATTTTGGGGAGATTTTGGAGATTTTTGGGGATTTTGGGAAATTTTGGGAAGATTTTGCTGGAATTTTGGGATCCCTGAGGCAAAATTTGGGGGATTTTGGGGAGGTTTGGGAGAGATTTCGGGATTTTGGGGAGATTTTGGAGATTTTGGGGATTTTGAGAGAAATTTTGGGAAGATTTTGCTGGAATTTTGGGACCCCTGAGGCAAAATTTGGGGGATTTTGGGGGGATTTGGGAGATTTTTTGGATTTGGGGGAGATTTGGGAAGATTTTGGGGAGATTTTGGAGATTTTCAGGGATTTTGGGAAATTTTGGGAAGATTTTGTTGGAATTTTGGGATCCCTGAGGCAAAATTTGGGGGATTTTGGGGAGGTTTGGGAGAGATTTCGGGGATTTTGGGGAGATTTTGGAGATTTTTGGGGATTTTGAGAAATTTTGGGAAGATTTTGCTGGAATTTTGGGACCCCTGAGGCAAAATTTGGGGGATTTTGGGGAGGTTTGGGGGAGAGATTTCGGGGGATTTTGGGAGATTTTGGAGATTTTTGGGGATTTTGAGAAATTTTGGGAAGATTTTGCTGGAATTTTGGGACCCCTGAGGCAAAATTCAGGGGGATTTTAGGGGGAGGTTTGGGAGAGATTTCGGGGGATTTTGGGGAGATTTTGGAGATTTTTGGGGATTTTGGAGAAATTTTGGGAAGATTTTGCTGGAATTTTGGGACCCCTGAGGCAAAATTTGGGGGATTTTGGGGAGATTTGGGAGATTTTGGGGAATTTTGGGAGGATTTTCCTGGAATTTTGGGAACTCCGAGGCAAAATTTGGGCGATTTTGGGGAGATTTGGGGAAATTTTGGAGGATTTTTGTGTGATTTTGAGGGAATTTTGTGGATTTTGGGGGATTTTGGGAATTCCTGGGGAAAAATTTGGGGGATTTGGGGAGAATTTTGGGGGGATTTTGGAGGGAATTTTGGGGATTTTTGGGGGGGTCTCAAATTCTGCCCTCCCCACTCCAGCACTCACCTCCTAGGGGGTCCCAATGGCAGCAGCAGGGGGAGAATTTGGGAAATTTTGGGGGAAAATTTTGGGGAGAATTTTAGGGCAATTTGGGGAATTTTTGCAGGAATTTTTTTGGGAATTTTGGGACAATTTTTGAGGAATTTTGGGGAATATTTGTGGGAATTTTGGGAGAATTTTGGAGAATTTTTGGGGATTTTGGGGGAATTTTGAGGAATTTTTGGGGATTTTGGGGAGAATTTGGGGGAATTTTGGGTTTTAGTTTTGGGGAAATTTTGGGGAAATTTTAGGAGAAGTTTTGAGGAATTTTTGGGGAATTTTTGTGGGAATTTTGGGGAATTTTGGGAGAGTTTTTGGAAATTTTGAGGAAATTTGGGGAATTTTTGGGGATTTTGGGGAGAATTTTTGAGGAGTTTTGGGGTTTAGTTTTGGGGAATTTTGGGGAAATTTTGGGAGAATTTTTCGGGAATTTTAAGGAATTTTTGTGGATTTTGGGGAGAATTTTGGGGGAATTTTGGGTTTTAGTTTTGGGGAATTTTGGGGAAATTTTGAGGAATTTTGGGGAGAATTTTTGAGGAATTTTGGGTTTTAGTTTTAGGGGAATTTTTGGGGGAAATTTTGAGGGAATTTTGGGGGATTTTGGGGAGAATTTTGGGGGAATTTTGGGTTTTAGTTTTGGGGAATTTTGGGGAAATTTTGGGAGAATTTTTGAGGAATTTTTGGGGAATTTTGGGGAAATTTTGGGAGAATTTTTCGGGAATTTTAAGGAATTTTTGTGGATTTTGGGGAGAATTTTGGGGGAATTTTGGGTTTTAGTTTTGGGGAATTTTGGGTTTTAGTTTTGGGGAATTTTTGGGGAAATTTTGAGGAATTTTGGGGATTTTGGGGGAGAATTTTGGGAAATTTTGGGGTTTTAGTTTTGGGGAATTTTGGGGAAATTTTTGGGAGAATTTTGAGAATTTTTGGGGGAATTTTGGGGAAATTTTGGGAGAATTTTGGGGAGAAGAAAAGAAAAGAAACAGGAAAAATCTGATTAAAATTCAGCAAAATCCAACTGGGAAGGACTGGAGGGGGCGTGGCCAAATGAGGGGGCGTGGCCAGGCGAGGGCGTGGCCAGGCGATATGGGCGTGGCCAAGGTTACGCCCCGCCCCCTTTCATTGTTATTCAAGCCATAAAAATGATTTTAAAACCCCAAAAATTGGAATTTTGGAGTATTTTTTGTGGGTTTTTTGGGCGTGGCCAGGTGAGGGCGTGGCCATGCGAGGTGGGCGTGGCCTAGGGCGTGTCCCATCCCCATTCAAGCCATAAAAGTAATTTTAAAACCCCAAAAATTGGAATTTTGGAGTATTTTTGGCGGGGTTTTTTAGGCGTGGCCAGGTGAGGGCGTGGCCCAGGTGCGGGGGGCGTGGCCGGGCGAGATGGGCGTGGCCACGGGCGTGTCCCATCCCCATTCAAGCCATAAAAATGATTTAAAAACCCCAAAAATTGGAATTTTGGAGTATTTTGGGCGGGGTTTTTTTTGGCGTGGTCAGGTGAGGGCGTGGCCCAGGCGCGGTGGGCGTGTCCCAGGTGAGGTGGGCGTGGCCAATGTCCTGCCCCACCCCCTTTAAACCCTTTTAAAGCCATAAAAAATCACCAAAAAACCCCGAAAATTGGAATTTTGGAGTATTTTGGGCAGGGTTTTTTGGGCGTGGCCAGGTGAGGGCGTGGCCCAGGTGCGGTGGGCGTATACGGGCGTGTCCCATCCCTATCTCAAGCCATTAAAATTATTAAAACCCCAAAAATTGGGATTTTGGAGTATTTTGAGTGGGGTTTTGGGGCGTGGCCAGGTGAGGCGTGGCCCAGGTGCGATGGGCGTGGCCAGGCGAGGTGGGCGTGGCCACGGGCGTGTCCCATCCCCATTTAAGCCATAAAAATGATTTAAAACCCCCAAAATTGGTATTTTGGAGTATTTTTGGGGGGGGGGTTTTGGGCATGGCCAGGTGAGGGCGTGGCCAAGGTGAGGTGGGCGTGGCTAGAGCGCTCCACCCCTGCACTATATAAAACCATAAAAAAAATCACAAAAAATCCCAAAAATTGGAATTTTGAAGTATTTGGAGCGGGGATTTTTGGGCGTGGCCAGGTGAGGGCGTGGCCGAGGTGCGGGGGGCGTGGCCGGGCGAGGTGGGCGTGGCGGGTGCGCCCCACCCCCTTTAACCCCTTATAAAACCATATAAAAAATCACAAAAAACCCCAAAAATTGGAATTTTGGAGTATTTTGAGCGGGGTTTTTTGGGCGTGGCCAGGTGAGGGCGTGGCCCAGGTGCGGTGGGCGTGGCCAGGCGGGGTGGGCGTGGCCACGGGCGTGTCCGCCCCTTTCATCCCCATTCAAGCCATAAAAATGATTTTAAAACCCCCAAAAAAATGGAATTTTGGAGTATTTTGAGCGGGGTTTTTTGGGCGTGGCCAGGTGAGGGCGTGGCCCAGGTGCGGTGGGCGTGGCCCAGGCGCGGTGGGCGTGGTTACCCAGCTTGAGCAGCCAGCCCTCCCTGTCGGGGTTGAAGAAGGTGTGCGTCAGGTCGTTGCCGTCGTCCTCGGGGATCTTGAAGGGCTCCGAGCGGATGCTCTCGTAGAGATTCTGCAGTTGGGGGAAATTTGGGGAAAATTCGGGAAAATTCGGGGATTTGGGGTCCTGGGAGGGGCTGGGAGAGGGTTTGGGGGGATTTTGGGGAATTTTGGGGAATTTGGGGGGATTTTGGGAGGAATTTTGGGAATTTTGGGGTGAGGGATTTTGTGGGGAAAAATTTGGGGATTTAAAGGGTCTGGGGAGGATTTTGGGGGATTTTTGGGGGATTTTTTGGGAAAATTTGGGGGATTTTGGGGGGAATTTGGGGATTTTTGCTAATTTTGGGGGATTTTAGGGGAAATTTGGGAGATTTTGTAGAATTTGGGGGAATTCAGAGGATCTGGGCAATTTTGGGGGGATTTTTGGGGGAATTTGGGAGGAATTTGGGGATTTTTGGGATTTTAGAGGATTTTGGGGGGATTTTGGGGAAAATTTGGGGGATTTTTGGAGGATTTGGGAGAATTTGGGGAATTTTTGCAAATTTTGGGAGATTTTAGGGGGATTTGGGGGATTCAAAAGGTCTGGGGGAGGAGGATTTTTGGGAGGAATTTAGGGAATTTTGGGGGAATTTGAGGGATTTTGGGGGAAATTTGGGGGATTTAAAGGGTCTGGGGAGGATTTTGGGGGATTTTTGGTGGATTTGGGAGGAATTTTGGGGATTTTTGGGGAATTTTTGGGGGAAAATTTGGGGGGTTTTTGGAGGATTTGGGAGGAATTTGGGGGATTTTTGCAAATTTTGGAAGATTTTGGGGGGATTTAGGGGAAATTTCAGAAATTTTTGGAGGATTTGGGGGAATTCAAAGGTTCTGGGGAGGATTTTGGGGGGATTTGGGGGATTTTTGGGGGGATTTTGGAGGAATTTGGGGATTTTTGGGAGTTTTAGAGGATTTTGGGGGGATTTAGGGGAAAATTTGGGGGATTTTTGGAGGATTTGAGGGAATTCAAAAGATCTGGGGAGGATTTTGGGAGGAATTTTGGGGAACTTTTGGGAATTTCGGGGGATTTTGGGCAACTGGCAGCGATTTCAGAGGAATTTTGGTAAATTTTGGGGGATTTTGGAGAAAATTAGGGGGATTTGGGGATTTTTGGGGGAGGATTTTTGGGGCATTTTGGAGCAGTTTGGGAATTTGGAAGAGGATGGAAGGGATCGGAGACATTTGGGAGAATTTTGGGATTTTGGGGAAATTTGGGGGATTTTTGGGGAAATTTGGGGGATTTTTGGGGGAAATTTGGGGGATTTTTGGGGAAATTTGGGGATTTTTGGGAAATTTGGGGATTTTGGGGGAAATTTAGGGGGATTTTTGGGGAAATTTGGGGGGATTTTTTGGGAAATTTGGGGATTTTTGGGGAAATTTGGGGATTTTTGGGGGAAATTTGGGGGATTTTTGGGGGAATTTGGGGGGATTTTTGGGAAATTTGGGGGATTTTTTGGGGAAATTTGGGGGATTTTTTGGGGAAATTTGGGGGATTTTTGGGGGGAATTTCAGAGCAAGATAAAAGGGATTGGATATCCCCCAAAATTCCCATTTTTTCACCGTTTTCCCCCCAAAATTTCACCCAAATTTCGAGGCCACGCCCCCTGACCACACCCACGGCCACACCCTCATAGGCCACGCCCACAGCCCCATTTAAACCACGCCCAACTCCACGCCCACAATCTCCTCAAACCCAAAAAATTCCCATTTTTCACCATTTTCTCCCCAAATTTCTCCCAAATTTCGAGGCCACGCCCACCGACCACACCCACAGCCACACCCTCATAGGCCACGCCCACAACCCCATTTAAACCACGCCCAGAGAATCTCCTGAAAACCTCCCAAAATTCCCATTTTTTCACCGTTTTCTCCCCAAATTTCACCCAAATTTCACCCAAATTTCACCCAAATGTTGAGGCCACGCCCCCTGACCACACCCAAAGCCACACCCTCATTGACCACGCCCACATTTCCCCATTTGAACTACGCCCACCTCAAAAAACACCCACCAAAACCCCCAAATTTCCTTAAAATTCCCATTTTTTCACAGTTTTGTCCCCAAATTTCACCCAAATTTGGAGGCCACGCCCCCTGACCACACCCTTGGCCACGCCCACCCTGAGCAGCTCCTCGGGCAGGTCCCAAACCTCCCATTCCCCACTACTTCATCCCAAAATTCCCATTTTTCACTGTATTCTCCCCAAATTTCTCCCAAATTTCACCCAAATTTCTCCCAAATCTGGAGGCCACGCCCCTGGCCCCTGCCCCCGGCCCCGCCCACCCTGAGCAGCTCCTCGGGCAGGTCCCAAACCTCCCATTCCCACTTCTTCATCCCAAAATTCCCATTTTTTTCACCCCGTTTTCTCCCCCAAATTTCTCCCAAATTTCGAGGCCATCACCACCGACCACACCCACAGCCACACCCTCATATGCCACGCCCACAGCCCCCATTTAAACCACGCCCAGGGAATCTCCTGAAAACCTCCCAAAATTCGCAATTTTTCACCGTTTTCTCCCCAAATTTCACCAAATTTCGCCCAAATTTCTCCCAAATTTGGAGGCCACGCCCCCCGGCCCCGCCCACCCTGAGCAGCTCCTCGGGCAGGTCGCCGCCGTCGTTGATGCCGCGGTTCATGGCCACGAAGCGCTCGGCCGACGGCTTGTCCCGCACGTTGGGGTTGTGCAGGCTCGTGTTGAGCATGATGACGGCGAAGGAGAGCACGTAGCAGGTGTCTGCAGGGGGGATACAGGTGAGACAGGTGTGCACAGGTGAGACAGAGGTGAGACAGAGGTGAGACACAGGTGAGATACAGGTGAGACACAGGTGAGATACAGGTGAGATACAGGTGAGACACAGGTGAGATACAGGTGAGACACAGGTGAGATACAGGTGAGACAGGTGAGATACAGGTGAGATACAGGTGAGAGACAGGTGAGACACAGGTGAGACACAGGTGAGACACAGGTGAGACACAGGTGAGATACAGGTGAGATACAGGTGAGACACAGGTGAGAGACAGGTGAGAGACAGGTGAGACACAGGTGAGACACAGGTGAGACACAGGTGAGATACAGGTGAGATACAGGTGAGACACAGGTGAGAGACAGGTGAGATACAGGTGAGATACAGGTGAGAGACAGGTGAGAGACAGGTGAGACACAGGTGAGATACAGGTGAGACACAGGGGGGATACAGGTGAGACACAGGTGAGACACAGGTGAGACACAGGTGAGATACAGGTGAGACACAGGGGGGATACAGGTGAGACAGGTGTGCACAGGTGAGACAGAGAGGTGAGACACAGGTGAGATACAGGTGAGATACAGGTGAGACACAGGTGAGATACAGGTGAGATACAGGTGAGACACAGGTGAGACACAGGTGAGACACAGGTGAGATACAGGTGAGATACAGGTGAGACACAGGTGAGAGACAGGTGAGAGACAGGTGAGACACAGGTGAGACACAGGTGAGATACAGGTGAGAGACAGGTGAGACACAGGTGAGAGACAGGTGAGAGGTGTCTAGAGGTGAGACAGGTGTGCACAGGTGGGACAGGTGAGACTCAGGTGTGCTCCCGTCCCACCCAGGTATGTCCCTGTGCCACCCAGGTGTGAGGCTGGGTCAGCTCAGGTGTGTCTGTGTGATCTCAGGTGCGTCCCAGGTGTGTCAGGGCTGTACCCAGGTGTGTTACCTGCCCCAAGTGTGTGATACCTGTCCCCAGGTGTGTGTTACCTGTCCCAGATGTGTTACCTGTACCCAGGTGTGTTACCTGTCCCAGGTGTGTTACCTGTCCCAGGTGTGTGTTACCTGTCCCAGGTGTGTTACCTGTGCCCAGGTGAGCCCAGGTGTCGTTACCTGTGCAGGTGAACACCTCCGGGTTGCACAGGCAGTAGCACTGGGTGTGTTACCAGTCCCAGGTGTGTTACCTGTGCCCAGGTGTGTGTTACCTGTCCCAGGTGTGTGTTACCTGTCCCAGGTGTGTGTTCCCTGTGCCAGGTGTGTGTTACCTGTGCCCAGGTGTGTGTTACCTGTCCCAGGTGTGTTACCTGTGCCCAGGTGTGTGTTCCCCTGTCCCAGGTGTGTGTTACCTGTCCCCAGGTGTGTTACCTGTGCCCAGGTGTGTGTTACCTGTCCCAGATGTGTTACCTGTCCCAGGTGTGTGTTACCTGTGCCAGGTGTGTGTTACCTGTCCCAGGTGTGTGTTACCTGTCCCAGGTGTGTTACCTGTCCCAGGTGTGTGTTACCTGTGCCCAGATGTGTGTTACCTGTCCCAGGTGTGTGTTTCCCTGTCCCAGGTGTGTTACCTGTGCCAGGTGTGTGTTACCTGTCCCAGGTGTGTTACCTGTCCCCAGGTGTGTTACCTGTGCCCAGGTGTGTGTTACCTGCCCCAGGTGCGTTACCTGTGCAGGTGAACACCCCCGGGTTGCACAGGCAGTAGCACTGGGTGTGTTACCTGTCCCAGGTGTGTTACCTGTGCCCAGGTGTGTGTTACCCGTGCCCAGGTGTGTTACTTGTCCCAGGTGTGTGTTACCTGTCCCAGGTGTGTTACCTGTGCCCAGGTGAGCCCAGGTGTGCGCTACCTGTGCAGGTGAACACCCCCGGTTGCACAGGCAGTAGCTACCAGTGTGTTATCTGTCCCAGGTGTGTGTTACCTGTCCCAGGTGTGTGTTACCTGTCCCAGATGTGTTACCTGTCCCAGATGTGTTACCTGTGCCCAGGTGTGTGTTACCTGTCCCAGGTGTGTGTTACCTGTGCTCAGGTGTGTGTTACCTGTCCCAGGTGTGTTACCCGTGCCCAGGTGTGTTACCCGTACCCAGGTGTGTGTTACCTGTCCCAGATGTGTTACCTGTCCCAGGTGTGTGTTACCTGTGCCCAGGTGTGTTACCTGTCCCCAGGTGTGTGTTACCTGTGCCCAGGTGTGTGTTACCTGCCCCAGGTGTGTGTTACCCTGCCCCAGGTGCGTTACTGTGTTACCTGTGCAGGTGAACACCCCCGGGTTGCACACAGGCAGTAGCACTGGGTGTGTCAGGGCTGTGCCCAGGTGTGTCACCTGTCCCAGGTGTGTTACCTGTGCCCAGGTGTGTGTTACCTGTGCCCAGGTGTGTGTTACCTGTCCCAGGTGTGTGTTACCTGTGCCCAGGTGTGTTACCTGTGCCCAGGTGTGTGTTACCCTGTCCCAGGTGTGTGTTACCTGTACCGAGGTGTGTTACCTGTGCCCAGGTGTGTGTTACCTGTGCCCAGGTGTGTGTTACCCTGTGCCCAGGTGTGTGTTACCTGTGCCAGGTGTGTGTTACCTGTGCAGGTGAACACCCCGGGTTGCACTGAGGCAGTAGCGCTGGGTGTATGACCTGTGCCCAGGTGTGTTACCTGTGCCCAGGTGTGTGTTACCTGTGCCAGGTGTGTGTTACCTGCCCCAGGTGTGTTACCTGTGCCCAGGTGTGTGTTACCTGTGCCAGGTGTGTGTTACCTGTCCCAGGTGTGTGTTACCTGTCCCAGATGTGTTACCTGTCCCAGGTGTGTGTTACCTGTCCCAGGTGTGTGTTACCAGTGCCCAGGTGTGTGTTACCAGTGCCCAGGTGTGTGTTACCTGTGCCCAGGTGTGTTACCTGCCCCAGGTGTGTGTTACCTGTCCCAGATGTGTTACCTGTACCCAGGTGTGTTACCTGTGCCAGGTGTGTGTTACCTGTCCCAGGTGTGTGTTACCTGTCCCAGGTGTGTTACCTGTGCCAGGTGTGTGTTACCTGTCCCAGGTGTGTTACCTGTGCAGGTGAACACCCCCGGGTTGCACAGGCAGTAGCTGGGTGTATTACCTGTCCCAGGTGTGTTACCCTGTGCCCAGGTGTGTGTTACCTGTCCCAGGTGTGTGTTACCTGTCCTAGGTGTGTGTTACCTGTGCCAGGTGTGTGTTACCTGTGCAGGTGAACACCCCCGGGTTGCACAGGCAGTAGCTGGGTGTGTCAGGGCTGTACCCAGGTGTGTGTTACCCTGCCCCAGGTGTGTGTCACTGTGTTACCTGTGCAGGTGAACACCCCCGGTTGCACAGGCAGTAGCGCTTGGGTGTGTCAGGGGCTGTGCCCAGGTGTGTTACCTGTGCCCAGGTGTGTGCCTGTGCCCAGGTGAGCCCAGGTGTGTGTTACCTGTGCAGGTGAACACCCCCGGGTTGCACAGGCAGTAGCGCTAGCGCCAACGCCTCCATCATCCGGTCGATTTTCTGCGCCTCCCCGGCGGCGGAAACTCCACAGGAACTGCCTGGAATCCCAAAACACACCTGAGACCCCAAAACACACCTGGAATCCCAAAACACACCTGAGACACACCTGGAATCCCAAAACACACCTGAGACACACCTGGGACCCCAAAAGCACACCTGAGACTCCAAAAACACACCTGGGGATCCCAAAACACACCTGAGACTCCAAAATAACACACCTGAGACACACCTGGGATTCCCTAAAACACACCTGAGACACACCTGGTATTCTCAAAAAACACACCTGAGACACACCTGGAATCCCAAAACCACACCTGAGACACACCTGAGACCCCAAAAACACACCTGAGACACACCTGAGACCCCAAAACACACCTGAGACACACCTGGGACCCCAAAATAACACACCTGGAATCCCAAAAACACACCTGGAATCCCAAAAACACACCTGAGACCCCAAAAACACACCTGAGACCCCCAAAAACACACCTGAGACACACCTGGAATCCCAAAACACACCTGGGATTCCCCAAAACACACCTGAGACACACCTGGAATCCCAAAAACACCTGAGACACACCTGGGACCCAAAAACACACCTGAGACACACCTGGGATTTCCAAAATAACACACCTGAGACACACCCGGGGACCCCAAAGCCACACCTGAGACCCCCAAATATGCACACCTGGGATCCCAAAAACACACCTGAGACACACCTGAGACACACCTGGGAACCCAAAAACACACCTGAGACACACCTGGAATCCCAAAAACACACCTGAGACTCCAAAATAACACACCTGAGACCCAAAAATAACACACCTGCAATTCCCAAAACCACACCTGAGACACACCTGGGATTTCCAAAATAACACACCTGAGACACACCCGGGACCCCAAAAACACACCTGAGACCCCAAAATAACGCACCTGGGATCCCAAAAACACACCTGAGACACACCTGAGACACACCTGGGACCCCAAAACACACCTGAGACACACCTGGGAACCCAAAACACACCTGAGACACACCTGGGATTTCCAAAATAACACACCTGAGACACACCTGAGACCCCAAAACCACACCTGAGACCCCAAATAAGCACCTGGGAACCCAAAACACACCTGAGACACACCTGAGACACACCTGGGACCCCAAAAACACACCTGAGACACACCTGGGAACCCAAAAACACACCTGAGACACACCTGAGACCCCAAAACCACACCTGAGACCCCCAAATAGCACCTGGGAACCCAAAAACACACCTGAGACACACCTGAGACACACCTGGGAACCCCAAAAACACACCTGAGACACACACCTGGAATCCCAAAAAACACACCTGAGACTCCAAAATAACACACCTGAGACCAAAAAACCACACCTGCAATTCCCAAAACCACACCTGAGACACACCTGGGATTTCCAAAATAACACACCTGAGACACACCTGAGACCCCAAAACACACCTGAGACCCCCAAAAATAACGCACCTGGGATCCCAAAAACACACCTGAGACACACCTGAGACACACCTGGGAACCCAAAAACACACCTGAGACACACCTGGGACCCTAAAATAACACACCTGGAATCCCAAAAAACACACCTGAGACTCCAAAATAACACACCTGAGACCCAAAAACCACACCTGCAATTCCCAAAACCACACCTGAGACACACCTGGGATTTCCAAAATAACACACCTGAGACACACCCGGGGACCCCAAAACACACCTGAGACCCCAAAATAACGCACCTGGGATTGCCTAAAACACACCTGGAATCCCAAAAAACACACCTGAGACCCCAAAATAACACACCTGAGACCCCAAAATAACACACCTGAGATTCCAGAATAACACACCTGGGATGGCCTAAAACACACCTGCAATTCCCAAAAACCACACCTGAGATTCCCAAAAAAACCTCTCCTGCAATTCCCAAAAAACACACCTGGAATCCCAAAAGAACACACCTGGGATCCCTAACAAACACACCTGCAATTCCCAAAAAACACACCTGAGATTCCCAAAAACCACAGCTGAGATTCGAAAAAAACACACGTGGGGGTTCCCAAAAAAACACACCTGCAATTCCCAAAAAACACACCTGAGATTCCCAAAAAACACACCTGGGATTCCCCAAAACACACCTGAGACACACCTGGAATCCCAAAAACACCTGAGACACACCTGGGACCCCAAAACACACCTGAGACACACCTGAGACCCAAAAACCCACACCTGCAATTCCCAAAACCACACCTGAGACACACCTGGGATTTCCAAAATAACACACCTGAGACACACCTGGGACCCCAAAAACACACCTGAGACCCCAAAATAACGCACCTGGGATTGCCTAAAACACACCTGGAATCCCAAAAAACACACCTGAGACCCCAAAAACACACCTGAGACCCCAAAATAACACACCTGAGATTCCAGAATAACACACCTGGGATGGCCTAAAACACACCTGCAATTCCCAAAAACCACACCTGAGATTCCCAAAAAAACCTCTCCTGCAATTCCCAAAAACACACCTGGAATCCCAAAAGAACACACCTGGGATCCCTAACAAACACACCTGCAATTCCCAAAAACACACCTGAGATTCCCAAAACCACAGCTGAGATTCCAAAAACCACACCTGGGGGTTCCCAAAAAACACACCTGGAATTCCCAAAAACACACCTGGAATTCTCAAAAACACACCTGAGATTCCCAAAACACAGCTGAGATTCCAAAAACCACACCTGGAATTCCCAAAATAACACACCTGGAATTCCCAAAATAACACACCTGGAATTCTAAAAAACCCCACACCTGGAATTGCCAAAAAATTCACCTTGGGGCATCCCAAATGCACCTGGGAGACCCCAAACCCTCACCTGAGCTATCCCAAAATGCACCTGGCAACCCCCCAGGTGTGCCCAGGTGTGCCCAGGTGAGACCTCCACCCCCCAGGTGTGCCCCAGGTGTGCCCAGGTGAGTCCCCACCCCCAGGTGTGCCTCAGCTGTGCCCCAGGTGTGCCCCCAGGTGTGCCCAAGTGAGTCCCCACCCCCACAGGTGTGCCCAGGTGTGCCCAGGTGAGCCCCCACCCCCAGGTGAGTCCCCCAGCCCCCCAGGTGTGCCCAGGTGTGCCCAGGTGTGCCCAGGTGAGCCCCCCATCCACCACAGGTGAGTCCCCAGGTGTGCCCAGGTGAGCCCCCCACCCCCCAGGTGTGCCCAGGTGAGTCCCCCAGGTGAGTCCCCACCCCCTCAGCTGTGCCCAGGTGAGTCCCCCAGGTGTGCCCAGGTGAGCCCCCCACCCCCCAGTTGTGCCCAGGTGTGCCCAGGTGAGTCCCCACCCCCCAGGTGAGTCCCCACCCCACAGGTGTGCCCAGGTGTGCCCAGATGAGTCCCCAGGTGAGTCCCCCACCCCCCAGGTGAGCCCCCACCCCCCAGGTGTGCCCAGGTGTGCCCAGGTGAGTCCCCAGGTGTGCCCAGGTGAGTCCCCACCCCCAGGTGTGCCCAGGTGTGCCCAGGTGAGTCCCCAGGTGAGCCCAGGTGTGCCCAGGTGAGTCCCCAGGTGAGCCCAGGTGTGCCCAGGTGAGTCCCCAGGTGTGCCCAGGTGAGTCCCCACCCCCCAGGTGTGCCCAGGTGTGCCCAGGTGAGTCCCCAGGTGTGCCCAGGTGAGTCCCCCAGGTGTGCCCCAGGTGAGTCCCCAGGTGTGCCCCAGGTGAGTCCCCACCCCCAGGTGTGCCCAGGTGTGCCCCCCACCCCCAGGTGAGCCCCCCACCCCCCCCAGGTGAATCCCCACCCCCAGGTGAGTCCCCAGCTGTGCCCAGGTGTGCCCCCCACCCCCAGGTGAGTCCCCACCCCCCAGGTGTGCCCAGGTGAGCCCCCACCCCCCAGGTGAGCTCCCCCAGCCCCCCTAGGTGAGCCCCCAGCCCCCCAGGTGAGTCCTCGCCCCCCAGGTGAGCCCCGCCTCGGCCACCTGAGCTCTGCACCAGGTTGAGGGTCGGGTGAACTCGTGCAGGTCGACGGCGTGCAGCACGCCCAGGTTGAACTCCCTCCCTGGGGGCGGGGCCGCGCTGTTAATCATCCGTGGCCGCCCACCGCACTCTCACCAGCCCGCCCCTGTCAATCATCCGTGGCCACGCCTACCACGTCACTCATCCATGGCCACGCCCACCCCTCATTCACACCCACTCACCAGCCCGTCCCCTGTCAGTCATCCCTGGCCACTTCACCCACTCATCAGCCCTCGCCCCTGTCAATCATCCGTGGCCGCCCCACCCACTCACCAGCCCGCCCACTGTCAATCATCCGTGGCCACCACCCCCTCACAGCCCGCCCCTACCAATCATCCGTGGCCACGCCCACCCCCTCACAGCCCGCCCCTCAGCCAATCATCCGTACACGCCCACCAACTCACCAGCCAGCCCCTGTCAATCATCCGTGGCCACGCCTCACCACCCCTCCATGTCAATCATCCGTGTACGCCCCTCACCACCCCCGCTCTATGCCAATCATTTGTGGCCACGCCCACCCCTGTCAATCAACCGTGGCCACACCCACCCCACTTTACCAGCCCGCCCCTGTCAATCATCCGTGGCCACGCCCACCCCTCATTCACCCACTCACCAGTCCACCCTCGTCAATCACTCCGGCCACGCCCCACCCCTCTGTCAATCATTCCGAACCACGCCCAGCCCCGGCCAATCACGCTGGGACCCGGCTTGGCCACTCCACAGGCCGATTAGCCCTCCCCAGTTTATCCCAGTCCCTCCCAGTTTATCCCAGTCCCCTCCCAGTCACTCCCAGTCCATCCCAGTTTATCCTAGTCCCCTCCCAGTTTATCCCAGTCCCTCCCAGTTTGTCCCAATCTCCTCCCAATCCCCTCCCAGTCTGTCCCAGTTTATCCCAGTCCCTCCCAGTCCCACCCAATCCCATCCCAGCCCCTCCCAGTCCCTCCCAATCCCTCCCAGTCCGTCCAGTTTATCCCAATCCCTCCCAGTTTGTCCCAATCCCTCCCAGTTTATCCCAGTCCCTCCCAATCCTCCCAGTCCCTCCCAGTCCATCCCAGTCTATCCTAATCCCTCCCAGTCCCATCCCAGTCCATCCCAGTCCTCCCAGTCCATCCCAATCCCCTCCCAGTTCCTCCCAATCCCCTCCCAGTCCCTCCCAGTTTATCCTAGTCCCCTCCCAGTTTATTCCAATCCCTCCCAGTCTCTCCCCAGTCACTCCCAATCTCCCTCCCAGTCCCCTCCCAGTTCATCCCAGTTTATCCCAGTTTGATCCAAACCCCTCCCAATCCCCTCCCAGTTTATCCCAGCCCCTCCCAGTTCCCTCCCAGTCCCTCCCAGTTTATCAGTCCCTTCCCAGTCTCCCAGTCCTTCCCAATCCCTCCTAGTCCATCCCAGTTTATCCCAGTCCATCCCAATCCCCTCCCAGTTTCATCCCAGTCCCTCCCAGTCTCTCCCAGTCCCACCCAATCCCCTCCCAGTCCCCCAGTGCCTCCCAGTTTATCCCAGTCCTCCCAATCCCATCCCAGTCCATCCCAGTCCCTCCCAGTTCCTCCCAATCCCCCAGTCTACGTCCCAATCCCTCCCAGTTTATCCCAGTCCCTCCCAGTTTGTCCCAATCTCCTCCCAATCCCTCCCAGTCTGTCCCAGTTTCATCCCAGTCCCTCCCAGTCCCACCCAATCCCATCCCAGCCCCTCCCAGTCCCTCCAATCCCCCTCCAGTCCGTCCCAGTTTATCCCAGTCCCTCCCAGTTTGTCCCAATCCCTCCCTAGTTTATCCCAGTCCCTCCCAATCCCTCCCAGTCCCTCCCAGTCCATCCCAGTCCATCCCAGTCCCTCCCAGTCCATCCCAATCCCTCCCAGTTCCTCCCCAATCCCTCCCAGTCCCTCCCAGTTTATCCTAGTCCCCTCCCAGTTTATTCCAATCTCCTCCCAGTCTCTCCCAGTCACTCCCAATCTCCTCCCAGTCCCCTCCCAGTTCATCCCAGTTTATCCCAGTTTGATCCAAACCCCTCCCAATCCCCTCCCAGTTTATCCCAGCCCCTCCCAGTTCCCTCCCAGTCCCTCCCAGTTTATCCCAATCCCTCCCAGTTTATCCCAATCCCCCCCAGTCCCTCCCAGTTTGTCCCAATCCCTCCCAGTCCCTCCCAGTCCATCCCAGTTCCTCCCAATCCCCTCCCAGTCCCCCCAGTCCCTCCCAGTCCCCCCAATCCCTTCCCAGTCCCCCCCAATCCCTCCCAGTCCCTCAATCCCATCCCAGTCCCTCCCAATCCCTCCCAGTCCCTCCCAGTTTATCCCAGTTTATCCCAGTGCACCTCTCCCCCAGGTAGTCGCCGATGGCCGTTTTGTTGAGCCCCTCAGCCCTTGTAGAGGAAGGCCATGATGTCCTCGGCCGTGTGCATAGCAGCTCCTGCTCCACCACAGGAACTGGATCCCCTGCAACCCCGTCCTCAAATTCTAGGGAAATTCCCATATCCCCAAAATCCCCACCAAAAACCCCAAAAATCCCCACCCAAAAACCCCCAAATTAAGCTACAGCAGCTTGACCGAAAAATTCACATTTTTTTACAGTGAAAATTGGAAAAAATTCCCATTTTGAAGGTTCAAAACCCCAAATTCTGAAATTCCCAAAAATATCCCCAAAAATATCCCCTAAAATCCCCACCCAAAAACCCCAAAAATTCAGCGTTTTTTAAGGTGAAAAACAACCTGAGAAATTCACATTTTTAACAGAAAAATTCACATTTTTTACAGTGAAAATTCACATTTTTACAGTGAAAATTGGAAAAATTCCCATTTTGAAGGTTCAAAACCCCAAATTCCTGAAATTCCCAAAAATATCCCCAAAATATCCCCAAAATTCCACCAAAGACCCCAAAAATCCCCACCCAAAACCCCCCAAAATTAAAGCTTTTGCAATAGCGACCGAAAAAATTCACATTTTTTACAGTGAAAATTGGAAAAAATTCCCATTTTGAAGGTTCAAAAACCCCAAATTCCTGAAATTCCCAAAATATCCCCAAAAATATCCCCAAAATTCCACCAAAACCCCAAAATCCCACCCAAAACCCCCCCAAAATTCGTTTTTGCAGTGCAGCTTGACCGAAAATTCACATTTTTACAGTGAAAATTGGAAAAAATTCCCATTTTGAAGGTTCAAAAACCCCAAATTCCTGAAATTCCCAAAATATCCCCCAAAAATATCCCCAAAATTCCACCAAAACCCCAAAATCCCACAAAAGCCCCAAAATTAGCCTTTTTACAGCAAAAGCTGACCGAAAATTCACATTTTTTACAGTGAAATAACCAAAAAATTCACATTTTCGTAACAGAGAAAGATTGGGAAAATTCCCATTTTGAAGGCTCAAAACCCCAAATTCCTGAATTTCCCAAAATCCTCAAAATTCCCAAAATTCCCCACCTGAAATTCCCAAAATCCCACCAAAAACCCCAAAAATCCCCACCCAAAACCCCCCAAAATTCGCTTTTGGTAGCTTGACCGAAAAAATTCACATTTTTTACAGTGAAGATTGGAAAAAATTCCCATTTTGAAGGTTCAAAACCCCAAATTCCTGAAATTCCCAAAATATCCCCAAAAATATCCCCAAAAATCCCCAATCTAAAAAGCCCCAAAGATTCGCGCAGCTGAAAACAACCTGAAAATTCACATTTTTTAACAGAAAAATTCACATTTTTACAGTGAAAATTCACATTTTTTTACAGTGAAAATTGGAAAAAATTCCCCATTTTGAAGGTTCAAAAACCCCCCAAATTCCTGAGAGATTCCCAAAAATATCCCCAAAAATATCCCCAGAATTCACCAAAACCCCAAAATCCCTACCCAAAAGCAAAGTTACGAGCTTTTTGCAGCTGAGAATGACCAGAAAATTCACATTTTTACAGTGAAGGGAATTGGAAAGAATTCCATTTTGAAGGCTCAAAACCCCCAAATTCCTGAAGATTCCCAAAATATCCCCAAGAAATGTCCCAAAGATTCCACCAAAACAAAAATCGCACGAAACTCCCAAGTCCAGGGGTTTTTACAGCGAAAATGACTCGAAAAATTCACATTTTTTACAGTGAAAATTGAAAAATTCCCATTTTGAAGGCTCAAAACCCCAAATTCTAGAAGTTCCAAAATATCCCCAAAAATATCCCCAAAATTCCACAAAACCCCAAAAATCCCCACCCATGCATTCGCGTTTTTTACAGCTGAAAGCGACTGAAAAATTCACATTTTTACAGTGAAAATAGCCAAAAATTCACATTTTTGTAACAGAGAAAGATTGGGAAAAATTCCCATTTTGAAGGCTCAAAAACCCCAAATTCCTGAATTTCCCAAAATCCTCAAAAATTCCCAAAATTCCCCACCTGAAATTCCCAAAACCCCCACAAAACCCCAAAAGAAATCCCCACCAAAACCCCAAAATTAGCTTTTTTGTAGCAGAAAGCGACCTGAAAATTCACATTTTTACAGTGAAAGTGGAAAAAATTTCCCATTTGAGGTTTCAAAACCCCCAAAATTCCTGAAATTCCCAAAATATCCCCAGAAATATCCCCAAATTCCACCAAAGAAACCCCAAAGAATCCCCACCCAAAACCCCCAAAGTTAAGCCTCTTTTTACAGCCAAAATGACCCGAAAATTCACATTTTTTTAACAGAGAAAATAACCAAAAATTCACATTTTTTAAAGCAAAAATCACCAAAGATTCACGTACGGTGAAAATTCACATACCAGAGAAAATCCACATTTTCTTACAGTGAAAATTCACTTTTTACATGAAATTGGAAAAAAATCATAATTTTGAAGGCCAAAACCCTGAATTCCTGGATTTCTCAAATTCCCAAAAAGTTCCCAAGAGAATCCCCAAAAATCCCCACCAAAAAACCCCCAAAATCCCATTTTTTACGGTGAAAAATTCTCTTTTTATCATTAAAACTCTCATTTCTTTACGGTGAAATTGGGAAAATTCCCATTTTGAAGGCTCAAAGAAACCCCAAATTCCTGGATTTCCCAAAAATCCTCAAAATTCCCAAAATTCCCCACCTGAAATTCCCAAAAAAGTTTCCCAAAAATTCCCACCCAAAACCCCCAAAAATCCCCACCAAAACTCCCAAAATTGCGTTTTTACAGCTTAAAACGACCGAAAATTCACATTTTTTACAGTTGAAAAGCCGGAAAAAGAATTCCCACTTTTGAAGCTCAGACACAAAATGCCTTGACATTTTCCCAGAAAATCAAATTCTGCAAAATTCCCACCTGAAATACCCCAAGCACGAAAACTAAAAATCGCCAGACCCTGCAGGTCTATAAGCATAGCGAAAAACTAATCGGTAATTCACATTTTTACAGTGAAAATTGAAAAATTCCCATTTTTACAGTCAGACCACCCTGAAAATTCAAACAAATATCAAAATATCAAAATTCGCCAGCGACCCTAAACAAATCCCCAGTGACTGTGCGCTACAGCTTAGACGACTAAAAGGTCGCATCTAGAAGTGGAAAATTGAAAAATTCCCATTTTGAAGGCTCAAAAACCCGATTCCTCCTGAAATTTCCCAAAAATATCTCTTAAAAATATCCCCAAAATCTCTACCCAAACCCTTAAAATCCCCAATCTAAAACAAAAATTCGCCAAGGGTTTTACAGCTTAAAACTTAATCGGCACCACATGCAGTGGAAGATAACCATTCACATACAGTGACAGTGGAAAAATTCCCATTTTGAAGGCTCAAAACCCCCAAATTCCTGGATTTCCCAAATCCTCAAAATTCCCAAAAGTCTCAGCTTTTGAAATTCCCTAAAGTCTCCTACACCAAAACCCCCAAAATCCCCACCCAGAAACCCCCAAAATTCGCTTTTTTTAGCGAAAACGACCCTGAAAAATTCACATTTTTACAGTGAAAATTGGAAAAAAATTCCCATTTTGAAGGTTCAAAAACCCCAAATTTTTGAAATTCCCAAAATATCCCCAAAATATCCATCACCCAAAACCCCAAAATTGCATAGCTCAAAACAACCGGAAATTCACCTGTTTTTAACAGAAAAGTCATTTTACAGTGAAAATTCACATTTTTACAGTGAAAAGTGTGGAAAAAATTCCCATTTTGAAGGTTCAAAACCCCAAATTCCTGAAATTCCCAAAAATATCCCCAAAATATCCCCAAAATTCCCACAAAAACCCCCAAAAATCCCCACCCAAAAACCCCAAAATTAGCGGTTTTTTACAGCGAAAATGACCGAAAATTCACATTTTTACAGTGAAAAATTGGAAAAAATTCCCATTTTGAAGGCTCAAAAACCCCAAATTCCTGAAATTCCCAAAAAATATCCCCAAAAAATATCTTCTTAAAATTCCACCCTCAAAACAAGTAAAATCCCCACCCGGAAACCCCCAAAATTAAGCGTATTTGCCTTGGCTTGACCCGAAAATCATTCACATTTTTACAGTGAAAGGATGCTGGGAAAAAATTCCCATTTTGAAGGCTCAAAACCCCCAAGTCCTGGATTTCCGAATCCTCAAAAATTCCCAAAATTCCCACCTGAAATTCCCAAAATTCCCACCCAAAAACCCCATCACCCCAAAGCCAAAATTCGCTTTTTTGGCAGCGAAAACGACTGAGAAATTCACATTTTTACGGTGAAAAATTGGAAAAATTCCCATTTTGAAGGAAAGGTTCAAAAGCAAATTCCTGAAATTCCCAAAAATATCCCCAAAATAATCCCCAAAATCCCACCCAAAACCCCCAAAATTAGCGTATGCAGAAACAGCTGAAAAATTCACATTTTTTAACAGAAAAAATTCACATTTTTTACAGTGAAAATTCACATTTTTTACAGAAAGTGAAAGTGGAAAAAATTCCCATTTTGAAGGTTCAAAAACAAATTCCTGAAATTCCCAAAAATATCCAAAAATATCCCCAAAATTCCCACCAAAACCCCAAAAATCACCTAAAGAAACTCCCAAAATTCAAGGGTTTTACAAAGCCGAAAATGACGAAAATTCACATTTTTTACAGTGAAAGATGGAAAAAATCCTGCGTTTGAAAGGCTCAAAAGCCAGAATCTCTGAAATTCCCAAAAATATCCGAAAATATCCCCAAAATTCCACCAAAAACCCCAAAATCCCCACCCCAAAAACAAAATTGCTACAGTTTTGTAGCTCGCTAAAAATTCACATTTTTACGGTGAGAAAATTAGGAAAAATTTCGTTTGAAGGTTCAAAACACGCCTGAATTTCAGAAATCCTCAATTCACAAATTACCCACTCGCAAATTTCCCAAAAACTCCCACCAAAAACCCCCAAAAATCCCTCACCCAAAAACAAAATCTATGCTTTTTTACAGCTCAGAAACGAATCGAAAAATTCACATTTTACAGTGAAAAGTGGAAAAATTCCCATTTTAAGAAGGCTCAAACCCCAAATTCTGAAATTCCCAAAATATCCCAAAATATCCCCAAAATTCCCACAAAACCCCAAAAATCCCCACCTAAAACCCCCAAAATTCAAGGGTTTTTACAGCTTAAATCACCAAAAATTCACACATTTTTATAATTGAAAATTGAAAAATTCCCATTTGAAGGCTCAAACCCCAAATTCCTGAAATTCCCAAAAATATCCCCAAAAAATATCCCCAAAATTCCCACCAAAACCCCAAAACTCTCACCCAAAAACCCCAAAATTCGCTGGGTTTTACAGCTTAAAACGACCAAAATTCACATTTTTACAGTGAAATAACCAAAAATTCACATTTTACAGTGAAAATTGAAAAATTCCCATTTTGAAGGCTCAAAACCCCAAATTCTGAATTTCCCAAAATCCTCTAAAATTCCCAAATTCCCCACCTGAAATTCCCAAACTCCCCACCCAAAACCCCAAAAATCCCCACCCAAACCTAAAATTCTTTTTTACAGCTTAAAATCCATCCTAAAATTCACATTTTTACAGTGAAATTGAAAATTCCCATTTTGAAGGTTCAAAACCCCAAATTCCTGAAATTCCCAAAAATATCCCCAAAAATATCCCCAAAATCCCCACCCAAAAACCCCAAAATTCGCTACAGCTTAAAAACAAACCTAAAAAATTCACACATTTTTAACAGAAAAATTCACATTTTTACAGTGAAAAATTCACATTTTTACAGTGAAAATTGAAAAATTTTACTTTGAAGGTTCAAAACCCCAAATTCCTGAAATTCCCAAAATATCCCCAAAAATATCCCCAAAATTCCCACACAAAACCCCAAAAAATCCCCAATCTAAAACTCCCAAAATTCATGTGTTTTTACAGCTTAAAATGACCTAAAATTCACATTTTTACAGTGAAATTGAAAAATTCCCATTTTGAAGGCTCAAAACCCTAAATTCCTGAAATTCCCAAAATATCCCCAAAAAATATCCCCAAATTCCACCAAAACCCCAAAATCCCCACCCAAAACCCCCAAAATTCAAGGTTGTTTAAAACTAATCGAAAATCACATTTTACAGTGAAATTGGAAAAATTCCCATTTTGAAGGCTCAAAACCCCAAATTCCTGAATTTCCCAAAATCCCCCTAAAATTCCCAAAATTCCCCACCTGAAATTCCCAAAATTCCCACCCAAAACCCCAAAATCCCCAACTAAAACCCCTAAAATCTTACAGCCGTAAAACGACCGAATTCACATTTTTACAGTGAAAATTGGAAAAATTCTATTTTGAAGGTTCAAAACCCCAAATTCCTGAAATTCCCAAAAATATCCCCAAAAATATCCCTAAAAATCCCCACCAAAACCCCAAAATTCGCTTTTTACAGCTTAAAACAACCCCAAAAATTCACATTTTTAACAGAAAATTCACATTTTTAAGGCAGTGAAAATTCACATTTTTACAGTGAAATTGGAAAATTCTACTTTGAAGGTTCAAAACCCCAAATTCCTGTTTTTTACAGAAAGCGACCCGAAAATTCACATTTTTTTACAGTGAAAATAACCAAAATTCACATTTGTAACAGAGAAAATTAGGGAAAAATTCCCATTTTGAAGGCTCCAAAACCCCAAATTCCTGAATTTCCCAAAATCCTCAAAATTCCCAAAATTCCCCACCTGAAATTCCCAAAACCCCACCAAAACCCAAAATCACCCAAAACCCCCAAAATTGGCGTTTTTTAAGCGACCCGAAAATTCATTTTTTTTACAGTGAAAATTGGAAAAATTCCCCATTTCCTGAAGGTTCAAAAACCCCAATTCTGAAAATCCGGAAAAAATTTATTTGAAGACTCAAAGCCAAAATTCCTGAAATTTCCAAAAATATCTAGAAAAATATCCCCAAAATTCCACAAAAACCCAAAATCCCCACCAAAAACCCCAAAATTAAGCCTTTTACAGCAGCGGCGGAGAAAATTCATATTTTTAACAGAAAAATTCACATTTTTACAGTGAAAATAACCAAAATTCTCTCATTTTTTTGGGAAGCAAAAATAACCAAGGAAATTCACACACATTATCATATGGCGGTGAAAATTCACATTTTTTACAGTGAAAATTGGAAAAAAATCTCCATTTTGAAGGCAAATCAGAAACCCGTCTTGAATTTCTCCAAAATCCTCCAAATCTGACCCCAACCCAAAAACAATTTTGATTTTTACAGCAGAACTGGGGAAATTCCCATTTTTGCACTGAAAATTGGGGAAAATCTCCCATTTTTGAAAGCTCAGAGCCCCAAAATTCCCTGAATTTCATCTCCTGGAAAATCCCGAAAATTCCCCAAAATTTCCCAAATTCAAAATTCCAAATTCCCACTCAGATCTCCCTCCTACACCTCTTTGCGGGTCACAGTGTTGAGTTCTTCCCGCCCATCCCCATCTTCGGTCTCATGCAAGAGTTTGCTGCACTAAAGGAAATTTAGAAATTTGAGAGAATTTTTGGGGAATTTTAAAGAGGAGAAATTTCGGGGAGCCCAGAGAGGAATTTTGGGGGAGATCAGTGCAGGAATTACTACTGAGGGAAACTTTTGAGAAATCTAGGGAATTTTGGGAAAAGCCTAAGGAAAATTTAACAAAGGTCGCAAAGGGAGGAGGGAATTTTGGGGAAATTTTGGGGAATTTTTGGGAATCTCGGAGAAAGAGCTGGAGGGTATCATGGGGAAAATTACGAAAGAAGAATTAGTGGGGAAATTTTGAGAATTTTGTGAGCTCAGGAGGAATTTGGGGAATTCCTTTTGAAATTTTTACTTGGGAATTTGGGAGAATTTTTGAGAATTTTGTGGGAAAATTTGGGAGTCTCAGGAGGAATTTTGGGAGGAAATTTTGAGAATTTGGGGGAATTTTCTTTGAATTTACTTGGGAAAATTTGGTCCAGGGGGGGAATTTTGGGGAAATTTTTGCAGAATTTTGGGAAATTTTCTGGGGAAAAGTTTAAGAAATTCCAGCAAGGAGGAGAAATTTTGGGGGAATTTTTGAGTTTTGCGGGAAATTTGGGGAAATTTCTTTGCAGGAATTTCTAGGGAAAATTTCTTTGAAGAATTTTAGGAAAATTTGGGAGAACCAAGAGGAATTTTAGAAATTTTGGGAATTTTTGAGGCATTTTGGGAAATTTGCGTGGAAACCTTTGGAAATCTCGAGGAATTTTGGGAAAATTTTGGGAATTTTTAGAAATTTTGAGAATTTTTGGGAGCTCCAGGAACAATTTGCAGGAATTTTGGGGAAATTTTGGGAATTTTGAGAAAATTTTGGGAGAAATTTTGGCAATTTGGGGAAATTTTTGAGAATTTTGGAAATTTGGGGCCCAATGGAGAATTTTGGGAAAATTTTGGGAATTTTGGGAATTTTGGGAATTTTGGAGAATTTTGGAATTTTAAAATTTTGGGATTTTAGAAATTTTTAGTAAATTGGGGAAATTTTGGGGAATTTTTGAAATTTGGGAGCCCAGGGAAATTTTAGGAAATTTTGGGACCTTTGGGAAAATTTTGGGAAAATTTTAAGAAATTTTAAATCCAAGGAAAATTCCGGGGAAATTTGGGAATTTGGGGAGAATTCCTGGAGAATCTTTGGGAAACTCTGGGAGCCCAGGAGGAACTCTTTGGGGAAATTTTGGGAATTTGGGGAATCTCGGAATCCCAGTACCTATTCCAGGAGGAATTTTGGGGGAAATTTGAGAATTTTGGGAAAATTTTGGGAAAATTTAACAAAGCCAGCCCCGCATAGTTCTTGGGGAAATTTTGGGGAAATTTTGGGAATTTTGGGGAAATTTTGGGAATTTTGGGAAAAATTTTGAGAATTTTGGGAGCTCCAGGAGGAATTTTGAGGAAATTTTGGGAATTTTTGGCATTTTGGGAAATTTTGGGGAAATTTTGAGAATTTTGGGAAAATTTTGGAAAATTTTGGGAAAATTCCCTGGGGAAAATTTTAAGAAATTGGGGTCCCAAGGGAGAATTCTCTTGGGTGAATTTTGGGGAAAATTTTGGAATTTTGAGAATTTTTTAGAAATTTGGGACTTTTGGGGAAATTTTGGGAATTTGGGGAATTTTTGAGAATTTTAGAATTTGGGGGCCCCAAGCAGAATTTTGGGGAAATTTTGGGAATTTTGGGAAAATTTGGGGAAATTTGGGGAATTTTTGGAATTTACGAAATTTTAGAGCCCAGGAGGAATTTTGGGAAATTTTGGGAATTTTGGGAAAATTTTGGGAAAATTTAACAAAGTTGGGGTCCCCCAAGGAGAATTTGGGGAAATTTTGGGGAAAATTTTGGGAATTTTGGGGAAATTTTGGGAATTTTGGGAAAAATTTGAGAATTTTGGGAGCCCAGGATGAATTCTGAGAAATTTTGGGAATTTTTTTAAGTTACTCTGGGAAATTTGGGGAAATTTTGAGAATGTTGGGAAAATTTTGAAATTTTGGGAAAAATTTTGGGAAAATTTTTAAGAAATTGGGGTCTCAAGGGAGAATTTGGGTGAATTTTGGGGAAATTTTTGGGAATTTTGGAGAATTTTGGGAAATTT
>JAPFBE010000703.1:0-31887 GCA_034336665.1 Luscinia megarhynchos | reverse complement strand
GGGGGAGGGGGACAGCGGGGTTAGGGGGGCGGGGAGAGGGGGGCACAGCGTGGGGGCACCGCGTAACGCGGGTAATGGGGTTGGGGACACAGGGACACAGCGGGGACACAGCGGGGGCACCCCTGCAACACGGTAATGGGGCTGGGGACACAGGGGACACAGCGGGGGACACAGCGGGGGCACCCCGTGAACTCGGTAATGGGGGTTGGGGGACACAGGGGACACAGCGCGGGGGACACCCCTGCAACACGGTAATGGGGGCTGGGGACACAGGGGACACAGCGGGGACACTAGCGGGACACTCCCTGACCCGCACCGGGCTTGGGGACAGAGGGGACACAGCGGGGACACAGCGGGACACAGGGACAGCGGGACATTAGTGGGGACACCCCATTACACGGTAATGGGGTTGGGGACACAGGGGACAGAGGGGACACAGCGGGGGACACCCCGTAACGCCGTAATGGGGGCTGGGGGACACAGGGGACACAGCGGGGACACAGCGGGGACACCCCCGTAATCCCCGGTAATGGGGCTGGGGGACAGCGGGGACACAGCGCGGGGGACACTCCCCGTAACCCGGCACCGGGGCTGGGGACAGAGGGGACAGCGCGGGGACACAGCGGGGACACAGCGGGGACACCCCCGTAACACGGTAATGGGGCTGGGGACAGCGGGGACACAGCGGGGACACAGCGGGACACAGCGGGGCACTCCCCCGACCCGGCACCGGGCTTGGGGACAGAGGGGATAGAGGGGACACCCCGCACACGGTAATGGGGGTTGGGGACAGAGGGGACACAGCGCGGGGGACACCCCGTAACCCGGGTACCGGGGCTGGGGACAGAGGGGACAGCGCGGGGACACAGCGGGGACACAGCGGGGGCATTAGCAAGTGGGGGCACCCCGTAACTCGGTACCGGGGTTGGGGGACACAGGGGACACAGCGGGGACATTAGCGGGCACCCCCGACCCGGCACCGGGCTTGGGGACAGAGGGGACAGAGGGGACACCCCGCAACACGGTAATGGTGTTGGGGACACAGCGGGGACACAGTGGGGACAGCGGGGGGGACACAGCGGGGACACTGCGGGGACTCCCCCTGACCCGGTACCGGGCTTGGGGACAGCGGGGACACAGCGGGGACAGAGGGGACAGAGGAGACAGGGCAGGGACAGCAGGGACACAGCGGGGGGACACCCCGCAACACGGTACCGGGCTTGGGGACAGCGGGGACAGCGCGGGGACACAGCGAGGACACAGCGGGGACAGAGGGGACAGCGCGGGGACACAGCGGGGTGACACCCCATAACCCCCGTACTGGGCTTGGGGACAACGCGGGGGGACACCGCGGGTGACGCTCCGTGACCCGGTACCGGGCTTGGGGACAGCGGTGACACCGCGGGTGACACTCCGTCACCTCCCCTTGACCCGGTACCGGGGGCCGGGTGACACCGGGGTGTGGCGAAGGTGGCACTGCCACCCCCCGCGCTGTGGCCAGAGTGTCACCGGTGTCGCGGCAGCGCGGCGGGTTTGGGGACAGCGCGCGGCGGGTTTGGGGACAGCGCTGTCCCCGGCTGGTGGCGCTGGTGGCACTGGGACAAGGGTGTGACTGTGCTGGGGATGTCCCAGCCCGTCCTCATCCTCATTGTCACCCGCCAGTGCCACCCTGTCACCCTGTCACCCTGTCACCCAATCCGAGGGTCCCCAGGGACCCCCAAATCCATCTCTCCCCAAAATTCCCCAAAAAACCCGCGCCCCAAACCGAGCCCTGCCAGCCGTGGGGGAGGGGAGGGGACACGAGGGGACATCGCCACCCTAGGACACCCCCCCCTCACCTGGGGTGTCACCGCCGCGATCGCGGGGCGGGGGCGTGGCCAAACAGCAAAGGGGGTGTGGTTTCCCCCTAACCCCCGCGCGTGGGCGTGGCTCCGCACCGGGGTGGGCGTGTCCGCCCCGCCCCCATCGGTGGGGCGTGTCCCTCCCTCCCCGTCTCCCCTTGGCAACGCCGCGCGCGGGGGGGGGGGGGGGGGGGACACCCCAAAAATAACCCGCGCGCTTTGCGTGCGTGCCGCGTCACCGGCGGCGGCGTCACCGCGCGCGCGCTTACGCACGGCCCCGCCCCCCCCCCGCGCGCGCCTCCCCCTCCCTCCCGTTCGTTCCCCGTGCGCGCTCCCGGCGCTCACCTGCGCGGCCCCGGCGGCCGCGGGGCTCCCGAAGGAGTCGAGCGGCGACAGGTACTGGGACTCGGCCGAGGGCGACGAGCTGCAGCGGGAGCCCGAGTCGTAGTCCCCGGGGAAGCCCTGGAACATGGCCCCGGGGCCGCGGGGGCCGCCCCGCCGCGACAAGGCTGCGCGGGTCACGGCGCGGGCATGGCGGGCGCCCGTCCGCTCGGGCTCCGGTGCGGCGGTCAGAGATCCCGGTGCGGCGGTCAGAGATCCCGGTGATCCGCTCTGAGCTCCCGGTGCGGCGGTGAGAGCTCCCGGTGAGGCGCGCTGAGCTCCCGGTGAGGTGCGCTGAGATCCCGGTGTGTCCGTGAAAGGTCCCGGTGAGGCGCTCTGAGCTCCCGGTGTGTCTATGAGAGCTCCCCGGTGTGCCGGTGAAAGGTCCCGGTGTGCCGGTGAAAGGTCCCGGTGCGTCTGTGAGAGCTCCCGGTGCGTCGGTGAAAGGTCCCGGTGAGGCTCTCTGAGCTCCCGGTGATGCGCTCTGAGCTCCGGTGTGCCGGTCACAGCTCCCGGTGTGTCGGTGAAAGGTCCCGGTGAGGCGCTCTGAGCTCCGGTGTGTCCGTGAGAGCTCCTGGTGTGTCGGTCAGAGCTCCCGGTGATGCGCTCTGAGTTCCCGGGGTGTCCGTGAAAGGTCCCGGTGATGCGCTCTGAGCTCCGGTGCGTTGGTGAGAGCTCCCGGTGTGCCGGTCAGAGCTCCCGGTGAGGCTCTCTCAGCTCCCGGTGTGCCGGTCAGAACTCCCGGTGAGGCTCTCTGAGCTCCCGGTGTGCCGGTCAGAGCTCCCGGTGAGGCGCTGCGCTGTCCGTGCCGCGCCAAGCGCGTCTCCGCGGGGCTCGCTTTGCCGGTACCGAGCGCCGGTTGCGCGCTACGAGCGCCGCTCCATCCGTGCGAGCTCCGGTGCGCCGCCGCGCTCCCGCTCCATCCGCGCCCGGCTCCGCTCGCCCGGTGCCGAGTCCCGCCGCGCCCCTCCCGCCGCTCCAAAAGTTCTCCGGTCCCGGAGCGCCCCCGGTAAATCCGTCCCGGGATTCCCCCCGACACAAAGTTCCGCTGGCTCCGGTAAATCCCCGGCCGGGCTCCGGCACGTCCGCTCCGAGCCCCGGTGCCGCTCCCGCCGCTCGCCCGGTCTCCGGTTTTATGAATGAACCGCTCGCGGCGGCCCCGCTTTATACGGCGGGGCCCCGCCCCCCTCCGCTGACGTCACGGCAGCCGCCGCCGCTGCTCCGGGACCCCCGGGACCCCCCCGCGCCCCCCCGAGCCCCGGGCCCGCCGTGGCCACCGCCGCCGCCGCCGTTTGAGGCTCCGGGAGGCGCCGCCGCCGTTAAGAACGGGCCGGGCGGGCGCGAGCGGGGGGGATCCCGGGCGCCGCCCCCCGGAGTTCCTGTGACGCAATTAGCCAAATATGGCCTTGGCTGGAGTGTTTGTTTGGTATCCTAGCAATGACGTCACAGGGATTCCCTCCGCCGCCGCCGCCGCCGCCGCCGCCGCCGCCGCCGCCCGGGCGCGTATTAATAGAAACGGGAGCGCGCGCGCTTCTAGAAACGGCCCGAACCGTCCGGGCTGCACCGGGAGCGGCCCCCGGGACCCCCCCGCCGGTAACAGCGCGGGACCCCCCCCATAACGGGGAAACGGCCCGGGATCCCCCTGCCCCCCCCGCCGGGGGATTCCCCCGGTGACCTCCCGGGATCCCTGCGACCCCCATCGGGGACCCCCGGGACCCCCACTGGGAACCGCACCGGGACCCCCTGCGATCCGCACCGGGACCCCCGCGACCCCCGCGATCCGCACCGGGACCTCCGGGACCCCCATCGGGACCCCCGGGATCCGCACCGAGACCCGCACCGGGACCCCCGCGACCCCCATCGGGAACCCCGGGATCCGCACCGAGACCCGCACCGGGACCCCCGGGATCCGCACCGGGACCCCCGCGACCCGCCCCCCGCCGGCATTCCGGTACCGGGACCCCTGGTAGCCGCTCGGGACCCCCGGGACCCCCATCGGGACCGGCACCGGGACCCCCGGCAGCCCCTCGGGACCCCCCCAGCACCGTCCCGGGGCGGAGCTGTCCCGTACGCGGCTCCCGGTACCGGAGCGATGGGAACTTTCCCCCCCGAGGGTTCCGGTACCGGAGCAAAGCGACCCCCGCGACCCCCCCGGTGTCACCGGGGCCGGCCCGAGGAGCTCCCGGGGGGGTCCCGGTACCGGGGGGGGTCCCGGGGGTCCCGGTGTGACACCGGGGGCTGATGTCAGGCGGGAACCGGCGCTGAGTCACGGCGGGACCGCGGGCAGCGGCGGGGGGGCGGTTCCCACGGCCCGGGGTCCGTCCGTTCATTCATTAATTAATTCATTAATTGATTCATTAATTGATTCATTAATTTATTCATTCATCCGTTCGCGCGCCCCGCCCCCTCCCCCGGTGTCCCCGTCCGGTGTCCCCGGGCCCGGCGTGTCCCGGGGGTCCCGTTCCCGGTGTCGCCATCCCGGGGGTCCCGCTGGTCCCAGCCCCGTTCCAGGGATCCCTGTCCGGTTCCCGGGGATCCCGGTGGTCTCAGCCCCGTTCCCGGGGTCCCGGTCGTCCCGGTTGGGTTCCCGGTGGTCCCGGTGGTCTCAGCCCCGTTCCCGGTGGCCCCGGTTGGGTTCCCGGTGGTCCCGGTGGTCTCAGCCCCGTTCCCGGGGTCCCGGTTGGGCTCCCGGGGATCCCTGTCCGGTTCCCGGTGGTCCCAGCCCCGTTCCCGGGGTCCCGGTGGTCCCTGTCCGGTTCCCGGTGGTCCCAGCCTCGTTCCCGGTGGTCCCAGCCCCGATCCCGGTGGTCTCTGGGGTCCCTGTCCGGTTCCCGGTGTCCTGGTGGTCCCAACGCGGTTCCCGGTGGTCCCAGCCCCGTTCCAGGGGTCCCCGTCACATTCCCGGGGATCCCGATTGGATTCTCGGGTTCCCCGTCCCGTTCCCGGTGCCCTGGCGGTCCCTGTCCCGGTGTCCCGGGGGTCCCTGTCTCGGTCCTCTGGGGTCCCGTTCCCGGTATCCGGGTCCCCGTCCCGGCTCTCGGGGGTCCCGTTCCCCGTGTCCGGTTCCCTGTCCCGGCTCTCGGGGCTCCCGGGGATCCCAGCCCGGCTCTCGGGGTTCCAGCCCCGTTCCCGGTGTCCCGAGGGTCCCGTTCCCGCTGTCCCGGTTCCCTGTCCCGGTGTCCCGGGGGTCCCGGGGGTCCCGTTCCTGGTGTCCCGGGGGTCCCGGGGGTCCCGTTCCCGGTGTCCCGGGGGTCCCGTTCCCGGTGTCCCGGGGGTCCCGTTCCCGGTGTCCGGGTCCCCGTCCCGCCTCTCCCGCTCCCGTCCCGGTAAACACTGCGCGGGTCGCCCCGGTTACGGCGTTCCCCGCCGGTGACGTCACCACGTCCGGCGTCCCGTGTTTACGTCGCGCGGCAACGGCGGCGCCCCTGGCAACGGGGGCGGGGCCGGACCGGGGGGCGGGACCGGGACAGAGGGGGCGGGGCCGGACCGAGGGGGCGGGGCCGGGACAGAGGGGGCGGGGCCGGGATGAGGGGGCGGGGCCTGAACCTCCGGGTTCCCGCGCGTTCCGCGGGGCGGGAGAGACGGGAGGGGAGAACTGGGGACACTGGGAGATACTGGGGATACTGGGGACACTGGGAGATAACTGGGGGACACTGGGAGACACTGGGGACACTGGGGGGCACTGGGAGACAACTGGGGACAACTGGGGGATACTGGGGACACTGGGGACACTGGGGGATACTGGGGGAGAACTGGGGACATTGGGGGACACTGGGGGACACTGGGGACACTGGGGGCACTGGGGACACTGGGGGACACTGGGGACATTTGGGGACATTTGGGGACACGGCAGATCGCAGACCCACATCCGGGGGGTCCCCTGCCCCCTCGTGTCCCCCCCCGTGTCCCCCCGTGTCCCCTCGTGTCCCCCGTGTCCCCCCCTGTCCCCCCCGTGTCCCCTCCCCCGTGTCCCCTCGTGTCCCCCCCTGTGTCCCCCCTCGTGTCCCCCCCGTGTCCCCCTCGTGTCCCCCCCCGTCCCCCTCGCTGTCACCAAGTGGCTGTCACAAGAGTTTTTATTAAATTGTGTCGGGGAGGGGACATGGGGAGGGACCCCAAATTTGGGGTGGGGGAGGGGAGGGGTGTGAGACCCTCCTCCAGGCCACTGCTCCCTCCCTCCCCCTCGCTGTCCCCTGAGGGGGGGGGAGGGGACACGGGTGTCACTGCGGCTTCACTTTGGCACTTGGGAGCTTGGCCAGGACCCTGAGGGGACATTGGGGGAGGGGTCAGGGGACAGCGGGGACACCGCGGGTGGGGGAGGGGCCAGGGGACCCCCCGGGTGGGGAGGGGACACTCGCCTGGCGATGCAGGTGGCTGCAGGTGGCTCCGCACCTGGCCCAGGTGTTGCTCGATCTGGGCCTGGGGACATCGGGGACATTGTGGGGGGAGGGGACACTCAGAGCCCCCCCCCGCGGTGTCTCCCTCCCCCCGCGGTGTCCCCTCCCCCCGGTGTCCCCTCCCCCCCCCGGTGTCCCTGCACCTGGTGGCGCCGGTAGAGCACGGGAAGGTGAAGGCGCTGACGACACCTGCGGGGGGCGCTGCTGTCACCTGCGCTGTCCCCCGTGTCCCCGAACTGTCCCAGTGCCCCCAGTGCCCCCCAGTGTCCCCCCCCAGTGTCCCCCAGTGTCCCCCAGTGTCCCCCCAGTGTCCCCAGTGCCCCCCAGTGTCCCCCCCAGTGTCCCCAGTGTCCCCCCAATCCCCCCAGTGTCCCCCCAATCCCCCCCAGTGTCCCCCCCCAGTGCCCCCCAGTGTCCCCAGTGTCCCCCCCAGTGTCCCCCCCCAGTGTCCCCCCAGTGTCCCCAGTGTCCCCAATGTCCCCAGTGTTCCCAGTGTCCCCAGTGTCCCCCCACTGTCCCCAGTGTTCCCAGTGTCCCCCAGTGTCCCCCCAGTGTCCCCCGAACTGTCCCAGTGTCCCCCCAGTGTTCCCAGTGTCCCCAGTGTCCCCCCCCAGTGTCCCCAGTGCCCCCAGTGCCCCCCAGTGTCCCCAGTGTCCCCAATCCCCCCAGTGTCCCCAGTGTCCCCAGTGTCCCAAATCCCCCCAGTGCCCCCCAGTGTCCCCAGTAGTGTCCCCAGTGTCCCCCCCCAGTGCCCCCCAGTATCCCCAATCCCCCCAGTGTCCCCAGTGCCCCCCCCAGTGTCCCCCCAGTGCCCCCCCCAGTGTCCCCTAATCCCCCCCAGTGTTCCTTAGTGCCCCCCAGTGTCCCCAGTGTCCCTCGCACTGCCTCCCCAGCAGGGTCAGCCTCGTTGCACGCTGCCCCCACGTAGGGTCAGCAGGTACAACAGGAAGGCGAACTGCGGCCACAGGGCGGCGCTGTCACTGTCACCGTTATTGTCACTGTCACCGTTATTGTCACTGTCATTGTCACTGCCGCTGGCACTGGCACTGGCACTGTCACTGTCACCGTTATTGTCATTGTCATTGTCACTGTCACTGTCGCCGGGCGCTGTCATTGTCACTGTCACTGTCACTGAGCACTATCACTGTCATTGTCATTGTCATTGTCACTGTCACTGTCACTGGCACTGTCATTGTCATTGTCACTGAGCACTATCACTGTCATTGTCACTGGCACTGGCACTGGCACTGGCACTGTTGCTGTCACTGTCGTTGTCATTGTCGCTGTCACTGTCACTGTCACCGGCACTGTCATTGTCACTGTCACTGTCACTGTCATTGTCACTGTCATTGTCACTGTCACTGGCATCGCCACTGGCACTGGCACTGCCACCCCCGTGTCCCCTGTGCCATCTGCCCACCCACACCCTCGCCCCTGTCCCCCAATGTCCCCCGATGTCCCCAATGTCCCCCACCCCCCCCCAGTGTCCCCAATGTCCCCCACCCCCCCCCAGTGTCCCCCAATGTCCCCAATGCCCCCAATGTCCCCCGGGTGTTCCCAATGTCCCCAACTCCCCCCAATGTCCCCAACCCCCCAGTGTCCCCAATGTCCCCCAGTGTCCCCAATATCCCCAATGTCCCCTAACCCCCCAATGTCCCCAATGTCCCCAATGTCCCCCAATGTCCCCCACACCCCCTTGTGTCCCATATGCTCCCATGCCTCTCATGTCCCCAACCCCCCCAATCCCCCCCAGTGCCCCCAGTGTCCCCCAATGTCCCCAGTGTCCCCAATATCCCCAATGTCCCCAATCCCCCCAGTGTCCCAAATGCCCCCAGTGCCCCCTAATATCCCCAGTGTCCCCAATATCCCCAACCCCCTAATATCCCCTAATATCCCCTAGTGTCCCTTAGTGTCCCCACGCCCCCGCTGTCCCCGCCTGTCACTCTTTGAGGGACTCGGGCACGCTGTGCACGCAGGAAGAGCCGGGTCAGGGTGCGCGCGGGCTGCCACCATGTCGCTGCCAGGGAGCCGCCAGCCCAGCTTGCTGCTGCTCGGGGCTGAGCCCCTCGGGGGTGGCCCTGGGGACAGGGACAGGGACATGGGGACATGGGACAGGGACAGTGCCCAGCGCTGCTGCTGCTCGGGGCTGAGCCCCCCGGGGGTGGCCCTGGGGACAGGAACGGGGACATGGGGACACGGGACAGGGACAGGGACAGGGACAGGACATGGGACAGGGACAGGGACAGGGACAGGGACAGGACAAGGACATGGGGACATGGGGACAGGGACAGGGACGGGGACAGGGACAGCGCTGGGAGAACAAGGGGACCCCAGGACCAGCATGGGGATGGGGACAGGGCCACCCAAAGGCCACCAGGGCCACTCAAAGGCCACCAGGGTCACCCAAATGTCACCAGGGCCACCCAAAGGCCACCAGGGCCACCCAAAGGTCACCAGGGTCACTCCAGGGCGGTTAGGGGCGGGCCGGGTGTCCTCGCGGTCACTGGGTGTCCCCGCGCTGTCCCCGCGGTGTCATTCAGGGGGGTCCCTGGTGTCCCCAGACTGTCCCCTCGCGGTCACTAGAGTGGTGTCCCCGTGTCACTCCCCTGTGCCCCCGCTTCTGTCCCCCTCGTGTCCCCCCGCAGCCTCGCCTCGCCCTCCCCGCGGTGTCACTCCCCTCGTGTCCCTCGCCCTGTGTCCCGGGTGTCACTCCCCGTGTCACTCCCCGGTGTCCCCCGGGCTGCGTCCCGGTGTCACTCAGGGTGTCACTCCCTGCGTCTCCGGGCCAGTGTCTCCGTGTCCCCGCCAGTGTCCCCGTGTCACTCCCGGGTGTCCCCGCCAGTGTCCCGGGTGTCACTCCCCGTGTCACTCCCTCGTGTCCCCGCATGGGTGTCCCCTGCGGTGTCCCCTGCCGTGTCCCGGTGCCACTCCCTGTGTCACTCCCCCGTGTCCCGCCCATGTCCCGGTGTCACTCAGGGTGTCACTCCCGGTGTCCCCGGCCTGTCCCCGTGTCCCGGTGTCACTCCCTGGTGTCCCCTCAAGGGTGTCCCTCTCCGTGTCCCGGGAGTCACTCCCGGTGTCACTCCCGGTGTCCCGGTGTCACTCCCCGTGTCCCGCCCGTGTCCCCGTGTCCCCGCGGTGTCCCGGTGTCACTCAGGGTGTCACTCCCGGTGTCCCCCCCGTGTCCCGGTGTCACTCCCCGTGTCCCCGTGTCCCCCCCGTGTCCCGGTGTCACTCCTGGTGCCACTTCACGCCGGCGGCTCCGCCGCGCCGCGCAGCGCTCCCAGCGCCATCCGCCGCAGCCGCAGCGGGACGGTGACCCCGAGCACGGCCAGCGCCGCGTGCGCCGCCACCGGCACCGCGCCGAAGCGCGACAGCGCCGCCAGCAGCAGCAGCGCCGCCAGCAGCGCCAGCGCCGAGCGCGAGGGGGCGCGCCAGAGCAGCAGCTCCCGCACTGCGGGCGGACGGACGGACGGACAGGGGGAGAGGGGGAGAGGGACAGACGGACAGGGGGACGGGGGACGGACGGACAGGGGACAGGGACAGAGGGACAGAGGGACGGGGGACAGGGGGAGAGGGGGACAGGGGGACAGGGAGAGAGGGACAGGGAGAGAGGGACAGACGGATAGAGGGACAGACGGACGGGGACAGACGGACAGGGACAGACGGACAGGGACAGACGGACAGAGGGACAGGGGGACAGAGGGAGCGTCACCTCCCAGTGCCCCCTCAGAGACCCCCCAGTGCCTCCCAGTTCCTTACTGGAACCCCCCAGTATCTCCCAGTGCCCCCTCAAAGTCCCTCCAGTGCTCCCCCAGTGGTCCCCCAGTAGTTCCCCAGTCCCTCCCAGTTCTCCCCCAGTGCTCCCCCGAGTCCCCTCCCAGTGCCCCCCCCAGTGGTTCCCCATTTCTCCCAGCGCTCCCAGTGCCCCCCCAGTTCCCTCCCAGTGCCCCCCCCAGGTTCCTCCCAGTGCCCCCCCAGTTGTTCCCAGTCCCTCCCAGTGCCCCCGCAGTCCCCCCCCAGTGCCCCCCCCAGTGCCCCCCAGTCCCTCCCAGTGCCTCCCTCAGCGCTCCCAGTCCCCCCCCAGTGCCCCCCCTAGTGCCCCCCCCAGTGCCCCCCCAGCGCCCCCCCCAGTGCTCCTCCCAGTGCCCCCCAGTGCCCCTCCCAGTGCCCCCCCAGTTGCTCCCAGTTGCTCCCAGTGCCCCCCAGTGGTCCCCCCAGCGCCCCAGTGCCCCCCCAGTGCCCCCCAGTCGCTCCCAGCGCCCCCCTCGGCCGCACCTCGGCCCCTCCATGGCTGCGGATTTTGGGGGCGGATTTTGGGGTGTCCCTCCTCCCCCCCTATTTTTAGCCGCCAATGGCCCCGAGCCTGCCCGGCCCCGCCCCCCCCGCGCCGCCATTGGCCGCTTACCGTGCCCGGCCCCGCCCCCCAAGTGCCGCCATTGGCCGCTCACCGCGCCTCGGCCCCGCCCCCCCGCGCCGCCATTGGCCGCTCATCAGTGCCTGGCCCTGCCCCCTGCTGCCATTGGCCGCTCACTGTGCCTGTCCCCAGCCGCGCGCGCTGATTGGCCGGCGGGCGGCGGGGGCGGGCCGCGGCGCGGGGGCGGGCGCCCCTGGCGGCGGGGCTGGGAGCGGCGCGGGGCTGCCGGGAGGGGAAAGTGGAGGGGGCGTCGGGACCCCCCGGTGCACCCAACTCACTCCCAGGGACCCCAAATTACCCCAGGGACCCCCGAAATTACCCCCAGGGACCCCCTGAAATTACCCCCAGGGACCCCCACCACCCCTAGGGACCCCCCAAATCCCCCCCCAGGGATCCCTAAATTACCCCAGGGACCCCCGAAATTACTCCCCAGGGACCCCCACCACCCCCAGGGACCCCCCCAAATCCCCCCAGGGGATCCCCAAATTACCCCAGGGACCCCTCGAAATTACCCCAGGGACCCCAAATTACCCCAGGGACCCCCAAATCCCCCCAGGGGATCCCCAAATTACCCCCAGGGACCCCCCTGAAATTACCCCTAGGGACTCCCCAGATCACCCCCCAGATCACCCCCCAGATTCCCCTCAGGGACCCCCGAATCCTCCTCAGGGGACCCCCAAATTCCCCCTAGAGACCCCCAAATTACTCCCAGGGACCCCAAAATTCTCAGGGACTCCTACCCCTAAATTCCCCCAGGGACCTCAGGGACCCCCCAAATTCCTCAGGGACCCCCCAAATTCCCTTAGGACCCCCTTAGGGACCCCCAAATCCCCCTCATAGGGACCCCCCAAATTCCTCAGGGACTCCTGCAACTCTCTTTAGGGACTCCCCAAATCCCCCTAGGGACCCCCCAAATTCCTCAGGGACCCCCAAATCCCCTCAGGGACCCCCCCAGGACCCCCAACTTCCTCAGGGACCCCCCAAATTCCCTCAGGGACCCCTGCACTCTTCCCCAACCCCCTCAAATCCCGCCCCAGGGACCCCTCATCCTCCTCTCGCCGCCCCCGCCCCTCCCCCTGCTCACCCGCGACTCCCCCGGGGGTCTCCCTGGGGCTGCGGGCGGGTCCCTGCGGGGGGCCGGGGCTGCCCGGGCGCTTTTTGGGGCTCCTGGCGGCCGCCCGTCGCGGCCGCGGGGGAGCTCAGGCGGGGCGCGGGCGCGCTGGGGGTCGTGGGCGCGCGGGGCCCCCGGCTCGGGCTGGGCGGGGGCGCGCCCCCGAAGGCGATGTAGGAGAAGGTGAGCTCGGGGGCGGCCTGCGGGGTCCCCGCGGCGCTTCGGGGTCGCCCTGGCCGCGGCCTCGGCCCTCCCTCCTCCGCGGGTTGGCGGCCGGCGGCGGCAGCGCGGGGAACGCGGGTCCCCGCCGCCGCCCTGGGGGATTTTGGGGGTTGGGGGTTTGGGGAGACTTTGGGGGCTTTGAGGGGGATTTTGGGTGGGACTTGGGGGGCTTGGGGGCGTCTGGGGGGATTTGGGGGGTTTTGGGGGAATCTGGGGGAGTTTGGGGGGATTTGGGGTGATTTTTGGGGGCTTGGGGGGTTCGGGGAGATTTGGGGGATTTCAGGGGGATGTGGGGAGATTTTGGGGGATTTGAGGGGGACTTTGGAGGGGATTTGGGGGAGACTTGGGGAGTTTGGGGGAGATTTTGGGGGATCTGGAGGGATTTGGGGAATATTTGGGGGATTTGTGGGTTTAGGGGGTTTGATAGGATTTGGGGGATTGGGGGATGGGGATCCCTGGGGGATTTGGGGGCCCGTGGGAGATTTGGGGGAATTGGGGCGATTCGGGGTTCAGGGGGAATTTTGGGGGTTCGGGGTGGGATTTGGGGGTTCAGGACGGGATTTGAGAAGGTTTGGGGGATTTGGGGGTTCGGGGAGGGGAATTTTGGAGTTTTGGGGTTCAGGAAGGGAATTTTGGGGGTTCGGGATGAGGATTTGGGATTTTTGGGGTTCGCGGGATTTCGGGGTTCGGGCCCCGCTCACCGTCGGTCGAGTCCGGCGTGGTGGAGGCCGTGGACGGCGCCTCTTCTGGGGAGGGGAACGGGGGCGGGACCCCCAGACTCTGGTCCAAGGCTCTCGGGACCCCCGGGACTGGCACTGGCCCCATCCCCGACCCCTCCCGGTACCGGCACTGGGCCCATCCCCGGTTCCCGCTGCCCCCATCCCCGGCCCCCTCCCGGTATCGAGTCCATCCCCGGTTCCCGTTACCCCACATCCCTCGTCCCCGGCCACTCCCGGTCCCGGTCCTGGTCCATCCCCGCCCCTCCCGGTCCCGGGTCCATCCCCGCCACCCCGGTCCCGGTACCGAGTCCATCCCCGTTCCCATTACCCCCCATTCCCGGCCCCTCCCGGTCCGTTCCGCGCCCGGTCCCTCCCGGTTCCCGCAGCCCCGGTTCGTCCCGGTTCGCCCCGGTTCCCATCCCCGGCCGCTCTCTTCCCTTCCCCGTTCCCCTGCTGCCGGTTCCGACTCCCGGTCCCCGTTCCCGGTTCTCCATCCCCGGTACCTCCCGCGGCCCCTCCCCTCGTCCCGTCCCCGGTTCCCGGTGCCAGTTCCCGGTTCCCCGTTCCCCGGTGCCCCTCCCGGTGCCGCTCCCGGTGCCGCTGCCGTTGCCTTCCCCGGTTCCCAGCTCTCGGTTCCCATTCGCTGCTACTAGTTCCCCTGTTCCCCGCTCCCCGGTGCCCTTCCCGGTGCTGCCGCCGCCCCTCCCCGCTGCTGCTGCTCCCGGTGCCGCTCCCGGTGCCGGTGCCGGTCCGTACTGCAGTGGGCGAAGCCCAGGACCTGCCCCATGGCGGCGGCCCCCGCATGGGGCTCCCGGTGTCGCTCGGCCCCGCCGCCCCCGGGCCGCGCATCACGGCAGCGCCATGGCGGCACCGGGCCCGGACAAAGGGCGGCGGCGGCGGCGGCGGCGGCGGCGGGAGGGGCGGGGCGGGGGCGGGGCCGAGCGGGGAGCGGGGAGTGGGAACCGGGGACGGGGATGGGAACGGGAACGGGAACCGGGGATGGAAACCGGGGATAGGGATGGGAACGGGAACGGGAACGGGAACCGGGATGGGGAATGGGAACGGAACGGGAATGGGAACGGGGAATGGGAACCGGGGATGGGGATGGGAACGGGAACGGGGAAACCGGGGATGGGGATGGGGAACGGGCACCGGAATGGGAATGGGAACGGGAACGGGAACGGAACGGGAACCGGGGATAGGGATGAGGAACGGAACGGGAACGGAATGGGAACGGGGAATGGGAACCGGGGATGGGGAATGGGAATGGATACCGGGAATGGGAACCGGGGATGGGGAACGGAACAGGAACGGGAAACCGGGGATGGGAACCGGGGGATAGGGATGGGGAACGGGAACGGAACAGGAACGGGAAACCGGGGATGGGAACCGGGGGATAGGGATGGGGAACGGGAACGGGATCGGAATGGGAACCGGGGTGGGATGGGGAACCGGAATGGAACCGGGAATAGGAACGGGAACGGGAACCGGGGATGGAAACCGGGGATGGGAATGGGAACGGATACCGGGAATGGGAACCGGAATGGGAACGGAACGGGAACCGGGATGGGAACGAACGGAACGGGAACGGAATGGGAACGGATACCGGAATGGGAATGGGAACGGATACCGGGAATGGGAACCGGGAACGGGAACGGAATGGGAACCGGGAATGAGAATGGGAACGGGAACCGGGAACAGGAACCGGGGTGGGGAATGGGGACGGGAACCGGAATGGGAACGGGAACCGAGCCGGGCACCGGGAACCGGCACCGCGAGCCCGAACGGATCCCTCGGAGCCACCGGCGGCTTCAGTCCCTCCCAGTGTCCCCTCAGTATCCCCCGGTATCCCCTCAGTATTCCCCTCAGTCCCTCCCTAGTGTCCCCTCAGTATCCCCTCAGTCCCTCCCAGTGTCCCCCCAGTATCCTCGGTATCCCCCAGTGTCCCCTAGTATCCCCAGTGTCTCAGTATCCCCTTCAGTGACCCCTTAGTATCCCCCCAGTCCCTCCCTAGTGTCCCCCAGTCCCTCCCAGCATCTCCCAGTGTCCCCAGTATACCTCGGTATCCCCTAGTATCCCCTCAGTATCCCCAGTATCCCCCAGTGCCTCCCCAGTGTCCCTCAGGTGTCCTCCCCAGTGACCCCCAGTGCCCAGAACCGGGGGAGTTCGGGCGGGTCCGTCTGGGGACACCGGGGGCTACTGGGGGTTACTGGGGACACTGGGATGACGCCGGGGGTCACTGGGCGTTACTGGGGTGTTACTGGGGGGTTACTGGGATGGCACCGGGGGTTACTGGGGGTCACTGGGATGACACTGGGGGGTCACTGGGCGTTACTGGTCCCTCGCCGCCGTTGCCGCTCGCCGCCCCCGCGGGTCCCGGGGCCCGGGGCCGGTACCGGGCGATGCCCGTGGGGGGCGGGGCGATGCTCATGGGGGGCGGGGCGATCCGGTGGGGGGCGGGGCTATGCCCGTGGGGGGCGGGGCGATGCCCATGGGGGGCGGCGCCTCCCGCCGGGACCGGCTCCGGCCCCCGCCAGCACCGGAAGGGCCCCGGGCGGGCACGGCCGCCAGTATGGGGTGAGCGGGGCCGGACTGGGAGCGCTGGGAGCGCTGGGACGGGCACTGGGAGCGGTACTGGGGGCACTGGGAGCGCTGGGGTCGGCACTGGGAGCGCTGGGAGCGCTGGGACGGGCACTGGGAGCGGTACTGGGAGCGGCACTGGGGGTACTGGGAGCACTGGGAGCGGTACTGGGAGCGCTGGGAGCGGCGGGGGTCGGTACTGGGGAGCACTGGGAGCGGTACTGGGAGCGCTGGGAGCGGCGGGGGTCGGTACTGGGAGCACTGGGAGCGGTACTGGGAGCACCGGGAGCGGTACTGGGAGCACTGGGAGCGGCGGGGATCGGCACTGGGAGCACTGGGGTCGGCACTGGGAGCACTGGGAGCGCTGGGGTCGGCACTGGGAGCACTGGGAGAGCCGGTAACGGGCACCGGCGGCGCCGGTAACGGGCGCTGGGGGCACTGGGAGAGCCGGTAACGGGCACTGGGAGCACTGGGAGCAGTGGGAGCGGGGGCTGCGGGCACTGGGAGCAGCCGGGATCCGGAACTGGGAGCACCGGGAAGAGGTACTGGGAACACTGGGAGCGCCGGGAGAACCGGGAAGTGAGACTGGGAGCACTGGGAAATCCGGGAAACTGGAACTGGGGGGCACTGGGAGCGCTGGGGGGTCGGTACTGGGAGCACTGGGAAATCCGCAAACTGGGACTGGGGGGCACTGGGAGCGCTGGGAATCGGTACTGGGAGCACTGGGAACGGGCACTGGGAGCACTGGGAGCGCTGGGGATCGGCACTGGGAGCGCTGGGAGAGCCGGGATCCAGAACTGGGAGCACTGGGAACACCGGGAAGTGGGACTGGGGGGCACTGGGAATCGGCACTGGGATTACTGGGAGAACTGGGAGCGGGCACGGAGCGGGACCAGAAGAACTGGGAGCACTGGGAGCACTGGGTGTCGGTACTGGGAGCGCTGGGATGGGCACTGGGAGCACTGGGAGCACTGGGGGGTCGGTACTGGGAGCGCTGGGATGGGCACTGGGAACACTGGGAGCCCTGGGATGGGCACTGGGAGTGCTGGGAGGGCACTGGGAGTGCTGGGAGGGCACTGGGATAGGCACTGGGAGCACTGGGAGGGCACTGGGAGCACTGGGAGCACTGGGAACGGGCACTGGGAGCGCTGGGAGGGCACTGGGATGGGCACTGGGGGCACTGGGGGCACTGGGAGGGCACTGGGATGGGCACTGGGAGCACTGGGAGCACTGGGGTCGGTACTGGGAGCACTGGGAACGGGCACTGGGAGCACTGGGAGTGGGGGAGGGGCAGCACCCCGGGGAGAAGAGGAAGGAAAAGGGGGGAGGGGAAGGTTTTGGGGTGCGGGGGGAGGGAAGGTTTTGGGGTGCGGGGGGAGGGAAGGTTTTGGGGTGCGGGGGGAGGGCAGCACCCGGGGGGCCCCAAGGGTTTGGGGGGGGGGTCCCGTCCCTTGCGGGGGGTCCCGTCCCATTTCGGGGTCCCCAATCCAAATTTCGGGGTTCCCAGTCCCATTTTCGGGTGTCCCAATCCCATTTAAGTGTCAAATCCCAGTTTCGGGGTTCACACCCCAATTTGGGTCTCTCCATCCCATAATTTCAGGGAGCAGCTCCTGTGCTCATCCCAGGCGCTGGTGCTGTCCCGTTTTTGGGGTTCATATCCCATTTTTGGGTGTCTCCATCCCAATTTCGGGGTTCACACCCCAATTTCGTGTCTCTCCATCCCATAATTTCAGGGAGCAGCTGCTGATCTCCTCCCAGGCGCTGGTGCTGTCCCGTTTTTGGGGTTCCCAATCCCATTTTTGGGTTCCCAATCTCATTTTTGGGGGTCTCTCCATCCCATAATTTCAGGGAGCAGCTCCTGTGCTCATCCCAGGCGCTGGTGCTGTCCCGTTTTTGGGTGTCCCCATCCCAATTCCCGGGGTTCCTATCCCGATTTCGGGGTTCCCAATCCCGCTTTTGGGGTTCCCAATCTCATTTCGGTTCTGTCCATCCCATAATTTCCGCGAGGGATCAGCTCCTGTGCTCATCCCAGGCGCTGGTGCTGTCCCGTTTTTGGGGTTCATATCCCATTTTTGGGTGTCCCCATCCCAATTTCGGGGTTCACACCCCAATTTCGTGTCTCTCCATCCCATAATTTCCTCAGGGAGCAGCTGCTGATCTCGGCCCAGGCGCTGGTGCTGTCCCGTTTTTGGGGTTCCCAATCCCAATTTTGGGGTTCATATCCCAATTTCGGGGTTCCCAATCCCGTTTTAGGGGTTCCCAATCCCATTTTTGGGGTTCCCAATCTCATTTCGGGGTTCTTCCATCCCATAATTTCAGGGAGCAGCTCCTGATCTCGGCCCAGGCGCTGGTGCTGTCCCGTTTTTGGGGTTCCCAATCCCAATTTTGGGGTTCATATCCCAATTTCGGGGTTCCCAATCCCGGTTTTGGGGTTCCCAATCTCATTTTGGGGGTCTCTCCATCCCATAATTTCCGCAGGGAGCAGCTGCTGATCTCGGCCCAGGCGCTGATGCTGTCCCGTTTCTGGGTGTCCCCATCCCAATTTCGGGGTTCACACCCCAATTTCGGGGTTCACACCCCAATTTCGGTTCTGTCCATCCCATAATTTCCGCAGGGAGCAGCTGCTGTGCTCCTCCCAGGCGCTGGTGCTGTCCCATTTTTGGGTGTCCCCGTCCCAATTTCGGGGTTCATATCCCATTTTTGGGGTCTCTCCATCCCATAATTTCCGCAGGGAGCAGCTGCTGATCTCCGCCCAGGCGCTGGTGCTGTCCCGTTTTTGGGGTTCATATCCCAGTTTCGGGGTTCTCCATCCCAATTTCGGGGTTCACACCCCAATTTCGGTCCTGTCCATCCCATAATTTCAGGGAGCAGCTGCTGATCTCGGCCCAGGCGCTGGTGCTGTCCCATTTTTGGGTGTCCCCGTCCCAATTTCGGGGTTCATATCCCATTTTTGGGGTCTCTCCATCCCATAATTTCAGGGAGCAGCTGCTGATCTCGGCCCAGGCGCTGGTGCTGTCCCGTTTTTGGGGTTCATATCCCAATTTCGGGGTTCATATCCCAGTTTCGGGGTTCACACCCCAATTTCGGTTCTGTCCATCCCATAATTTCCGCAGGGAGCAGCTGCTGATCTCGGCCCAGGCGCTGGTCCTGTCCCATTTCCGGGGTTCATACCCCAATTTCGGGGTTCATATCCCATTTTTGGGGTTCCCAATCTCATTTTGGGGTCTCTCCATCCCATAATTTCCGCAGGGAGCAGCTGCTGTGCTCATCCCAGGCGCTGGTGCTGCGCTACGAGGACGCGCAGCGCCTCTGGCTGCCGGCGGGGCCGCCCCCGCAGGGCCCCAGCTGCGTCCAGCTGTGGCAGCGGCCGGGGGGGCGCGGGCTGCGCCTGCTGGGCCGGCGCCTGCAGCCCGACGGGCAGGTACGGCCGGGCGTGGCGGGTTTGGGGATTTTTGGGGTTTTTTTCGGATTTTTTGGGATTTTTTAGGGGTTTTTTAGGGTTTTTTTAGGGGTTTTTTAGGGGGTTTTTTGGGATTTTTTTGCGATTTTTTGGGACTTTTTTGGGATTTTTTTAGGGGTGTTTTGGGATTTTTTGGGGATTTTTTAGGGGTTTTTTGGGACTTTTTTGGGATTTTTTAGGGGTTTTTTAGGGGTTTTTTGGGATTTTTTGGGGATTTTTTTGGGAATTTTTTTGGATTTTTTAGTCGTTTTTTGGGGATTTTTTTGGGATTTTTTGGGACTTTTTTGGGATTTTTTAGGGGTTTTTCAGGGGTTTTTTAGGGGTTTTTTTGGGATTTTTAGGGTTTTTTTGGGATTTTTTTGGGGGGCTTTCTGTAGTTTCTGGGCTGGCGCCTGCAGCCTGATGGGCAGGTACGGCCGCGGGAATTTCGGAGGTTTTGGGGATTTTTTGGGGTGTTTTTTGGGATTTTTTGGGGGGTTTTTTAGTCGTTTTTTGGGATTTTTTTGGGATTTTTTGGGACTTTTTTGGGGGGCTTTCTGTAGTTTCTGGCTGAGCCTGCAGCCCTGACCTGGCACGGCCGCTGAATTTCGGAGGTTTTGGGGATTTTTTGGGGTGTTTTTGGGATTTTTGGGGGGTTTTTTAGTCGTTTTTGGGGATTTTTTGGGATTTTTGGGACTTTTTGGGGGCTTTCGTAGTTTCTGGGCTGGATGCCTGCAGTCCCAACTGGGCAGGTACGTCATGAATTCCCTGGGGGTTTTGGGGGGCTTTGGGGTTTTGGGGTTTTTGGGGATCTTTTAGGGGTTTTTTGGGGATCTTTTTAGGGGCTTTTTAGGGGTTTTTGGGACTTTTAGGGGTTTTTTGGGATTTTTTGGGATTTTTGGGGCTTTTTGGGATTTTTTAGGGGTTTTTTAGGGGTTTTTTTGGGATTTTTTAGGACTTTTTAGGGGTTTTTGGGGGGTTTTGGGGGATTTTTTAGGGTTTTTTTGGGGAGATTTTTAGGGGTTTTTTTGATTTTTTGGGATTTTTTAAGGATGTTTTAGGGGCTTTTTTTTTTATATTTTTTGAGTGGATTTTTTGGGGGGTTTTGGGGGTTTTTTGTGGTTTTTTTGGGGGGGTTTCTGTAGTTTCTGGGCAGCACCTGCAGCCCGACGGGCAGGTACGGGGTCTCTCTCCCCAATCCCGGGGGTCTCTCCCCATTCCCGGGGGTCTCTCTCCCCAATCCCGGGGGTCTCTCCCCAATCCCGGGGGTCTCTCCCCATTCCCGGGGTCTCTCTCCCCATTCCCGGGGGTCTCTCCCCATTCCCGGGGGTCTCTCCCCAATCCCGGGGGTCTCTCCCCAATCCCGGGGGTCTCTCCCATTTTCGGGGGTCTCTCTCCGCATTCCCGAGGGTCTCTCCCCACTCCCGGGGTCTCTCCCCATTCCCGAGGGTCTCTCCCCACTCCCGGGGTCTTCTCCATCCCCGGGGGTCTCTCTCCCCATTCCCGGGGGTCTCTCCCCAATCCCGGGGGTCTCTCCCCATTTCGGGGGTCTCTCCCCAATCCCGGGGGTCTCTCCCCCCACTCCGGGGGTCTCTCTCCCCGCAGGTGGTGCTGAACTCGCCCCTCCCGCGGGGTCTCCGCTACAGCGCGACCACCGCCCAGTTCCACCAGTGGCGCGAGGGGCGCCGGGTCTGGGGGCTCAGCTTCGCCTCGGCCGCCGAGGCCGCGCAGTTCGCGGGGGCCCTGCAGGGGGCGCTGCGGGCGCAGGAGCAGGGTGGGTCTGGGGCCCCCAAATTCTCCTCTGAGTGTGTGCCCCCTCCCCAAATTCACCCTTTGTGCCCCCCGAAATCACCCTCTGTGTGTGTCTGCCCCTCCCCAAATCACCCTCTGTGCCCCCAAATTCACCCCCCTGCAGGGGCATGCGGGCGAGGAGCAGGGTGGGTCTGGGGTCCCCAAATTCTCCCTCTGAGTGCCTGCCCCTCCCCCAAATTCTCCTCTGTGTGTGTGCCCCCTCCCCAAATTCACCTCTGTGCCCCCGAAATCACCTCTGTGTGTGTGCCCCCTCCCAAATTCACCCCCCTGCAGGGGTATGCGGCGCAGGAGCAGGGTGGGTCTGGGGTCCCGGTGGGTCTGGGGTCCTGGGAGGGTCCTGGGGGTCCTGGTGGGTCTGGGGGTGTCCTCAAAATTCACCTTTGTGTGTCCCCAAATTCCCTCTGTGCCCCCCTCCCCAAATTCCCCTCTGTGCCCCCTCCCCAAATTCCCTCTGTGCCCCCTCCCCCAAATTCCCTCTGTGCTCCCCCCTCCCCAAATTCCCCTCTGTGCCCCCCTCCCCAAATTCCCTCTGCCCCCCAGCGCCCCCCCAGGACCCCCGATGTTGCCCCCCCGGACCCGCCTTGAGCCTCAGGACAGGTGAGGGACCCCAAATTTGGGATTTTGGGGGGTCGCTCGGACCCCCCACTGGTGGTGATTCTGGGGGGTCTGACCCTCTGTCCCCCCCCAGGCCGGTAATGGACGCAGTCCGAGCTGAGGGACCCCCGCGGGTGAGGGGGGAGGGGCTCGACCCCCCCCAAATTAACCCCTGACCCCCCAAAAATGAAACAGCGACCCCTCCCCAAATTGACCCCCACCCCCCAATTTAACCCCGACCCCCCAAAATTAAACAGCGACCCTCCCCAAATTAAACCCGACCCTCCCCAAATTAACCCCGACCCCCCAAAATGAAACAGCGACCCTCCCCAAATTAACTCGACCCCCCCAAATTACCTAGAGCCCCCCAATTAACCCGACCCCTCCCCGAAAATGAAACAGCGACCCCTCCCCAAATTAACCCCCACCTCCCCAAAAATTAAACAGCGACCCCACCCAAATTAACCCTGACCCCCCCAATTAACCCGACCCCTCCCCAATTTAACCCGACCCCCCAAATTAACCCTGATCCCCCCCAAATTAACCCCTGACCCCCCCCCAAATTCAACCGACCCCCCAATTAACCCGACCCCTCCCCAAATTAACTCCTCTCCCAAATTTCCCCCCCAGGACCCCCGGCCGCCCCTCCCCCCCTCCCCCTCTCCCCCTGCCCCCCCTGGTCCCCCTGCCTCGCCCCTCAGTGCCCTCTCCCCCTCCTGGGGTCCCTCCGGCCTCCACTGCCCGGGGGCGCGGGGGCGGGGCCCGGGGGCCTGGGGGCTCCTGGCCATGGCAGCTGGCTGGGGGCCAAGCTCAGGAGAGTCGGCAAGGTGAGTGCGGGGCAGTTTACCCACCAATTAATTAGTATTATTAATTATTAATTAATTATTAATTAAAAATTAATTAAAATTATTAAATTATTTAAAATTATTAAATTATTAAATTATTTAAGATTAATAAAACTGATTTCCTAAAATAATTAAAGTTAACTAAAATTATTAAGAAATAATCAATTAAAAATTATTTAAAATTATTTAAAATTAATAAAAACCGGATTACTTAAAAATCACTAAAATTAAAATTATTAATTATTATTTAATTAAATGAATTATTTGCAATTAATAAAGCTGAATAATTAAAATCATTGATGTTAATTAAAATATATTAAGAAATAATCAATTTACATTATTTAAAATTAATAAAACTGATTATTTAAAATAATTAAAAATAATTTAAAATTACTAAAAAACAACCAATTTATTTAAAATAATTTAAAATTAATAAAAGTGATTACTTAAAATCAATTAAAAATAATTAAAATTACTAAGAAATAATCGACTTAAATTATTTTAAATTAATAAAACTGATTACTTAAAATAATTTAAAATAATTAAAATTACTAAAAAATAATCAATTTATTTAAAATTATTTAAAATTAATAAAACAGATTACTTAAAATCAATAACATTACTTAAGATTATTAAGAAATAAACAATTTAGAATTATTTAAAACTATTAAAAATTAATAAAACTGATTCCTTAAAATCATTAAAATTATTTAAAATTATTAAGAAATAATCAATTTAAATGTATTTAAATTATTTAGAATTAATTAATATTATTGTAAAAATATTAAATTAATTAGAATGAACTAAAAATAATTAGAATTATTTAAAATTATAAAAACAGTTTAAAATTATTTAAACTAATTAACTATAATTATTTAAACTACTTACAATTAAATACTTGAAATTAGTGGAATGCAATTACCTGAAGTTAATTAAAATCCATTAAAATTATGTAACAGTGATGGAGGCAGTAATTGAATTGGAGGAGGTTTCAATTAATTATTTAAATTCCTTAAAACTGTTTAAATCATTTTAATATATTAAAATTAACTAATTTTAAATATTCAAGGTTATTTAAAAGTTATTTAAAATTAACTCAGTATAAATAATGAAAATTGCATATTTAAAATTTTTAGAATTTAATGAAAATTAATTCCTTTATAGTGATGGGGGTAGGTCATTGGGGTTTTAAGATATTAAAATTAATTAACTTAAAATTATTTAAGATTATTTAAAACTCTTTAGAATTAATTCATTAAGAATGAAAATTTCATATTTAAAATTTTTAGAATTTGTTAAAATTAATTAATTTAAAATCATTTAAATTATTTAAAACTATTTAGAATTAATTCCCTTAAAAATAACGAAAATTACATATTGAAAATTTTTAAAATTTGTTAAAATTAATTAATTTTAAATATTTCAGAATATTTAGAACTATTTAAAATTAATTCATTAAAAATAATGAAAATTACATATTTAAAATTTTTAGAATTTAATGAAAATTAATTCGTTTATAGTGATGGGGGTAATTAATTGGGGTTTTAAATATTAAAATTCATTTATTGAAATATTTAAGATTATTTAAAACTATTTAAAATTAATTCATTAAAAATAATGAAAATTTCTTATTTAAAATTTTTAGAATTTAATGAAAATTAATTCGTTTACGGTGATTGTGGGTAATTAATTAATTAATTAATTTTTTTTTCTGTCCCCGCCCCCGGCCCAGGACGAGCCCCCGCCCGGGGGGGGTCCCGGCGCGCCCCTCCCCCCGCCGCGGGGGGGGGCGGGGCTGATGGAGGAGATGAGCGCCATGCTGGCGCGCAGGTGAGGAGGGGGCGGGGCGGTTTTTGGGGGGGTCCCTCAATCCCCCCTGACCCCCCCCCCTCCCCCCCACCCCTCCCCCCGCAGGAGAAAAGCCACGGAGGCGCCAAAGAGGGAGGATGACGTCAGCAACGTCAGTATCAACCCCCCCAAAAATAAAAATCCAAATTTGGGGGAGGGGAGGGGGGTCTCTGTCTGCCCCTCCCCCTCCCCGGCCCAGCCCCCTCCCCAAATGTGGCCCCCCCGCAGGAGGAGGCGGAGCCGGGCGCCAGGACGGCGGGTGAGCGCGCGGACTCCAAGCCCCAGCATGCACCGCGGCGGGGGCGCGCGGCCGGGCACGGTGCGGGCGCGCGGGGCACGCCGGGAGCTGTAGTTCCGGCCGCGGACACCGAGCCGGGGGGTCGCGGGGGCTTTTTTTTATTTTTGGGGGGGTGGGAGGTGGATTTGGGGGTCCAGCCCCGCCCCCCCTCACCCCCCGCCCTGCCCCCACAGAGCCCGTACGGAGACCCTGGGAAAGTCCAGCTCCACCTTGCCCAGGTGGGTGTGGGGGAGGGGGGGATGGTTTTGGGGAGGGGGTCGCTGAGGGGGTCCCCAGCTCATTTTCCCATCCCCCCCAGGATGAAATCGGCCCCTTCCGGCCGCCCCCGCCGAGCCCCACGCCGAGCTGGACCTGGAGCGGTTCAAACAGGTCCGGGGGGCGGGGGGTTTTGGGGCGGGGAGATTTTGGGAGGGGGGATTTTGGGGAGGGGGCTCCGGGCGGGGTTTTGGGGTGAGCCCCCCCCCCCCTCACTGGCGCCCCTCCCCCCCCCAGGAGCTGCTGGAGGAGCTGCGGAAGGAGCTGCAGAAAACGAAGGAGGAGATCATCGAAGGTGGGGGAGGGGAAAATGGGGGAGGGTCGCGGTGGGGGGAGGGGGTGACAATCACCCCGCCCCCTCCCCCCAACCCTTTTTTTTGTGTGTGCGCCCCCCCTCCCCTCCCCCCACAGCGTTGGTGACGGAGCTGCGGAAGCTAAACGAGCCCTGACCCCTCCCCCACCCCTCACACGGATTTTTGGGGGAGGGGCGTGGGGAGCGGGGGCGCTGCCCCCCCGAACCTCCCCCTCCCCATTTCACCCCCCAGGCTGTGCTTTACATGGGGGAGGGTCCCGAGCCCCTCCCCCACCCACACTGTGCTCCCTCCCCCCCCACCAATGGGGGGCCCCGTTTGTGCACGTGGGGGGAGGGGAAAAGGGGAACCCCTCCCCCTTTCCCTCCCCCACCCCCCCGGGGGTGTTTTTAAAGCCACTTTTGGGATTTTTCACATTTTTTGTTATTTTTGGGGCTTTTCCCCCACTCAGCACCAATAAAAAATTTTCTACGGAACCCGCGTGAAGATTTTTGGGGGGGGAGGGGTCTGCGGGGGTGGGCGGGGCTGCGATGACCACGCCCCCAGCAGAGGGAGCCACGCCCACTCCCCAGCAGCTCCACCAATCACAGCGCCGCTGCTCCTCCCCTGGCCCCGCCCACCGCGAGACCACGCCCAGTGACCACGCCCACCCCGAGACCACGCCCACAGTGACCACGCCCACCCCGCTAACCCCGCCCCTTAAAGGCACCGCGGGCAAACTCCAAAGTGCTTTAATGCCGTGGGGCGTGGCCTGTCGCGACAGGGGCGTGGCCTAGCACCGCAGGGGCGTGTCCAGAACCGGCGGGGGCGTGTCCAGAACCGGCGGGGGCGGGGCCAACCCCGTTCACAGCTTGGCTGGGGGCGTGTCCTGAGGTTCCATGGGCGTGTCCATTCCCACTTTGGGCGTGTCCACCCCCACTTTGGGCGTGTCCATTCCCACTTTGGGCGTGTCCTGAGGTTCCATGGGCGTGTCCATCCCCACTTTGGGCGTGTCCATCCCCACTTTGGGCGTGTCCACCCCCACCCAGGGCGTGTCCATTCCCACTTTGGGCGTGTCCTGAGGTTCCATGGGCGTGTCCATCCCCACTTTGGGCGTGTCCCTCCCCCCAAGGGCGTGTCCATCCCCACTTTGGGCGTGTCCTGAGGTTCCATGGGCGTGTCCATTCCCACCCAGGGCGTGTCCAGCCCCACCCAGGGCATGTCCAGCCCCACCCAGGGCGTGTCCATCCCCTCTTTGGGCGTGTCCAACCCCACCCAAGGCGTGTCCAGCCCCACCCAGGGCGTGTCCATTCCCACCCAGGGCGTGTCCAGCCCCACCCAGGGCGTGTCCATTCCCACCCAGGGCGTGCCCATCCCCACTTTGGGCATGTCCCTCCCCACTTTGGGCGTGTCCTCCCCCCAAGGGCGTGTCCCTCCATGGCCCCCGCCCCCGCTCCGCCCCTCAGCAGCCGCTCCAGCTCAGCTGCAGCCGCTGCAGCCCTCCCCCAGCTCGGCCAGGGCGCCGCTCCAGCTGCTCCTCGCGCCGCCGGCCCTGCCCCGCCTGCCGCAGGTACTCCAGGTACAGGCACAGCCCCCCCACGCCGAACACCAGCGCCTCGCCCAGCAGCTCCGCGCCCAGCTCGGCCGCCGCCTCCTCGTTCAGCGGCTTCACCGCCGCGCCCCGGAAGCCCAGCAGCCGCATCTTGGCGCGCATCTCCACCCAGTGGTAAACTGGGAGTGATGGGAGGGGTTACAGGGGGTGTGGTACCCAAAATCCAGCCCAAATTCAGCCCAAATCCCCCCAAATCCAGCCCCAAATTCAGCCCAAATCCAGCCCAAATCCAGCCCAAAACCCCCCAGCCCAGCAGCCGATCTTGTGCAGATCTCCACCCAGTGGTAAACTGGGAACGGTGGGAGGGGTTACAGGGGTGTGGTGCCCCAAATCCAGCTCAAAACCAGCCCAAAATCCAGCCCAAATCCAGCCCAAATCCAGCCCCAAATCCCCACAAACCCCCCAGCCCAGCAGCCGCATCTCTTGGCGCATCTCCACCCAGTGGTAAACTGGGAGTGATGGGAGGGGTTACAGGGGGTGTGGTACCCAAAATCCAGCTCAAATCCAGCCCAAATCCAGCCCAAATCCGTTCCCAAACCAACTCCCAAATTCAGCCCAAATCACCGCCAAATCCAGCCACAGACAACCCCAAAATCCATTCTTAAATCACCCCCAAATCCAGCCATAGACCCCCCCAAATCCAGCCCCAAATCCAGCCCCAAATCCAGCCCCAAATCCAGCCATAACTCCCCCCAAATCCAACCGAAATCCCCCCAAATCCAGCCCCAAATCCAGCCCAAATCCAGCCCCAAATTCAGCACAAATCCAGCCCAAACCCCCAGCCCAGCAGCCGCATCTTAAGCGGCATCTCCACCCAGTGGTAAACTGGGAGCGGTGGGAGGGGTTACAGGGGTGTGGTACCCAAAATCCAGCTCAAAACCAGCCCAAATCCAGCCCAAATCCAGCCCCAAATCCCCCAAACCCCCCAGCCCAGCAGCCGCATCTTGTCAGCGATCTCCACCCAGTGGTAAACTGGGGAGTGATGGGAGGGGTTACAGGGGTGTGGTACCCAAAATCCAGCCCAAATCCAGCCCAAATCCAGCCCAAATCCAGCCCAAATCCAGTCCCAAATCCAGCCCCAAATCCAGCCCAAATCCAGCCCCAAATCCAGCCCAAATTCAGCCCCAAATCCAGCCCAAATCCAGCCCCAAATCCAGCCCAAATCCAGCCCAAATCCAGCCCCAAATCCCCCCAAACCCCCCAGCCCAGCAGCCGCATCTTGGCGCGCATCTCCACCCAGTGGTAAACTGGGAGCGGTGGGAGGGGTCAGGGGGGCGTGGTACCCAAAATCCAGCTCAAAACCAGCCCAAATCCAGCCCAAATCCAGCCCAAAACCCCCCAGCCCAGCAGCCGCATCTTGGCGCATCTCCACCCAGTGGTAAACTGGGAGTGATGGGAGGGGTTACAGGGGGTGTGGTACCCAAAATCCAGCCCAAATCCAGCCCCAAATCCAGCCCCAAAACCAGCCCAAATCCAGCCCCAAACCCCCCAGCCCAGCAGCCGCATCTTTGGCGCATCTCCACCCAGTGGTAAACTGGGGAGTGATGGGAGGGGTTACAGGGGGTGTGGTACCCAAAATCCAGCCCAAATCCAGCCCAAATCCCCCCTGAATCCAGCCCCCAAAACCAGCCCCAAATCCAGCCCAAACCCCCCAGCCCAGCAGCCGCATCTTGGCATGCATCTCCACCCAGTGGTAAACTGGGAGCGGTGGGAGGGGTCAGGGGGTGTGGTGCCCCAAATCAGCCAGAAATCCCCTCAAAATCCAGGCAGAAATCCCCCTGAATTCAGCCCAAATCCCCCCAAATCCAGCCCCCAAATCCAGCCCAAAACCCCCCAGCCCAGCAGCCGCATCTTTGGCGCATCTCCACCCAGTGGTAAACTGGGAGTGATGGGAGGGGTCAGAGGGGTGTGGTACCCAAAATCCAGCCCAAATCCAGCCCCAAATCCAGCCATAAATCCCCCCAAATCCAGCCCCAAAATCCAGCCATAAATCCCCCCAAATCTCCCCAAATTCAGCCATAAATCCCCCAAATCACCCCCAAATCCAGCCATAAATCCCCTAAATCCATTCCCAAACCAACTCCCAAATCTCGCCCAAATCCCCCAAAATCATTCCCAAATCCCCCCAAATCCAGCCACAGGCACCCCCAAATTCAGCCACAGACACCCCCAAACGAACCCCAAATCTATCCCCAAATCCCCCAAACCAAACCCCCAAATCCCCCCAAATCGAACCCCAAAATCCCCCAAATCCATCCCCAAATTTCCCGAAACCAAATCCCAAATCCCCCACTCCAAACCCCCAAAATTCCCCAAAATCCCCCCAAAATTCCCCCAAACCAAACCCCAAATCCCCTCAAATTCCCCCAAATCCCCCCAAATTTATCCCAAATCCATCCCCAAATTTCCCCCAAACCAAACCCCAAATACCCACAAACCAACCCCCAAATTCCCCATAATTCCCCCCAAATCCATCCCCAAATTTCCCCAAACCAAACCCCAAATCCCCCAAAATTCCCCCAAGTCCCCCCGAACCGCCCCCCAGCAGCGTCCCCGCGTGTCCCCGGTGTCCTTGTCACCCCCCGGACACCCAGGACCCTCCCCACCACAGGGGGAGGGGGCTGGGCCAGGTCCCCCAGTGTCCCCCCATGTCCCCCAGGTGTCCCCTCAGGTGTCCCCCAGGTGTCCCCAGGTGTCCTCTCAGTGTCTCCCGGTGTCCCCCCATGTCCCCAAGTGTCCCTTACGTCCCCTGGGTGTCCCCTCAGTGTCCCCAGTGTCCTCAAGTGTCCCTCAGTGTCCCCAAGTGTCCCCCCAATGTCCCTGGGTGTTCCCCCGTATCCCACGCTGTCCTCTCAGTGTCCCCAAAGTGTCTCCCTCAATGTCCCCCATGTCCCCATCAATGTCCCCGGGTGTCCCCCCACGTCCCCCGGGTGTCCCCAGCTGTCCCCCCAGTGTCCCCAGTGTCCTCAAATGTCTCCCCCACGTCCCCCGGGTATCCCCTTAATGTCCCCTGCGTGTTCCCCCCACGTCCCCAGGTGTCCCCTCAGTGTCCCCAGGTGTCCCCAGTTGTCCCCCAGGAGTCCCCCCCAGTGTCCCCAGTGTCCTCAAGTGTCCCGCCGCGTCCCCTGGGTGTCCCCTTAATGTCCCCTGCGTGTTCCCCCACGTCCCCAGGTGTCCCCTCAGGGTCCCCTCAGTGTCCCCTCAGTGTCCCCAGGTGTCCCCCAGGTGTCCCCCCATGTCCCCAGGTGTCCCCTCAGTGCCTCCAGGTGTCCCCAGTTGTCCCCAGGTGTCCCCTCAGTGTCCCCTCCGTGTCCCCTCAGTGTCCCCACGCCCCGCGGACCCCTGTCCCCGTTCCCGGCGGGTTCGGGGCCGTGTCCCCGCCATGTCCCCCCCATGTCCCCGTGTCCCCCATGTCCCCGTGTCCCCGTGTCCCCCCGCGTCCCCGCGCCCCCGGCTCACCCTGGGCGGGCGGCAGGCAGATGTAGGTGCGGAAGAAGGGCGACGCGCGCGCCCCCTGCCTTGATGCGCGCGGCCAGGGGCCGGCTGAGCTGGCGCGCGCCCAGCGTCAGCAGCTTGGCCAGCGGGAACGCGCCCGCCACCATGGCTGGGCGGGGGCGCGCCGCCGTGACGCAATGCGGGCGCGACGCGCGCGGCGATGACGTTGGAAGGAGGCGCGGCGCGATGACGTAGCGCGGAGGGGGCGGGGGGAAGCGAGGCTCCGCCCCCTGCTCGGGGTTTGGACACGCCCACGGCGGGAGAGGGCGGCGCCCCCTGGCGGAGGCGCGCGGGGCTCGGGTGGGACACGCCCCCTTCTCTGGGGACACGCCCCCTTGTCTGGGGACACGCCCCCTTGTCGTGGGGACACGCCCCCTTCACGTGGGGACACGCCCCCTTTTCGTGGGGACACCTGGGGGGACACTGGGACACACCCGGGGGACACTGGGGAAACTGGGACACACCTGGAGGCGACACTGGGGGACACTGGGGGGATATCACGGGACACAGTGACCCCCCGGTGACACTGGGACCCTCCTGGTGACACCCGGGTGACACTGGGACCCCCTGGGGGACACTGGGACATCCCCGGTGACACTGGGACCCTCCTGGGGACACCCGGGTGACACTGGGACCCCCCCCAAGGACACTGGGAGGACAATGGGGGACACTGGGGACGCCTGGAGGCGACACTGGGGGCACATCGGGGGACACTGGGACCCCCCTGGGGACACTGGTGGACATTGGGGAATATTGGCGGACACCTGGGGGGACACTGGGACACACCCGGGGGACACTGGGGACACTGGGACACACCTGGGGGACACTGGGGGACATTGGGGGACACAGTGGACCCCCCCGGTGACACTGGGACACCCCCAGTGACACCCTGGTGACACTGGGACCCCCATGGGGACACTGGGACCTCCTTGGGTGACATCCAGGTGACACTGGGACCCCCCGGTGACCCCCCGGTGACACTGTGACACCCCGGGTGACACTGTGACCCCCCGGTGACACTGTGACCCCCCCGGTGTCCCCGCGGCTCCCCCCGCGCCCCCCGCCCCCTCCCGGGGGCGGTCCCAGCCCCAAGGGTGCCACCCGCGGGTGACAGAGCCGCGACCGGCGACAGCGGAGCGGCGACATCGGAGCGGCGACATCGCGACATCGGAGCGGCGACATCGGAGCGGCCACCGCGACACTGCGGGACCCCCGGGGCCGCCATGGGCCAGCGGGCAGCGACCCCCGCCCCGCCCGGAGCCGAGGTGAGACCCCGGTGTCCCCAAGTGTCCCCTGATGTCCCTCCATGTCCCCCGATGTCCCCGATGTCCCCCACTGTCCCCTCACTGTCCCCAAATGTCCCCTGATGTCCCCTCGATGTCCCTCGATGTCCCCGGTGTCCCCCACTGTCCCCAAGTGTCCCCTCGATGTCCCCCGATGTTCCCTCTCTCCCTCTGATGTCCCCCCGGTGTCCCCCTGTCCCCCCGATGTCCCCCGATATCCCTGCGTGTCCCCTCCATGTCCCCACCATGTCCCCAACTGTCCCCCCGATGTCCCCTCGATGTCCCCCGATGTCCCCCGCTGTCCCTCCATGTCCCCTGATGTCCCTTCCTGTCCCCTCAATGTCCCCAAGTGTCCTCTCGATGTCCCCGATGTCCCAAACTGTCCCCCCGCTGCCCCTCCGATGTCCCCCTGATGTCCCCTCTGTCCCCTCTGTCGCCTTTGTCCCCTGAT
>JAPFBE010000702.1:0-31942 GCA_034336665.1 Luscinia megarhynchos | reverse complement strand
AGCTGGGCAGGGCTGCTGCTCCCTGTGCCCCCTGGGACCCCCTGCCCGGCACAGGGGTGGCAGAACCCCCCCTGCCCAGGTCTAGGACACCACAGGGGTGGCAGCACCCCACTGCCCAGGTCCCTGTCACTGCAGGAGTTGCAGAATCCCCCTGCCCAGGTCCCTGTCACTGCAGGAGTGGCAGCACCCCCTGCCCAGGTCTAGGACACCACAGGGGTGGCAGCACCCCACTGCCCAGGTCCCTGTCACTGCAGGGGTGGCAGGAAGGACCCCACTGCCCAGAACCCAGGTCCCTGTCACTGCAGGGGTGGCAGGACCCCCCTGCCCAGGTCAGGAGTGGCAGCACCCCCCTGCCCAGGTCAGGGTGGCAGCACCCCCCTCCCCAGGTCTCTGTCACCACAGGGGTGGCAGGACCCCCCTGCCCAGATCAGGGGTGGCAGGATCCCCCTGCCCAGGTCAGGGTGGCAGGGCCCCTCTGCAGGGCTCTGGGAGTCTGGCCTGGGCTGGCTGCTCATTTGTAACAGGCTCTGTGCTCCTGCTGTGGCCTCGTCCATGAGCACTCCCTGCCTTGTCATCAGCCAATTCGATCCATCAGCCTCTGACAGGCTCAGAGAATAAAAATAACCACCCATTTCTAAGTGCCTATTATGGCACTTTGAAAAATGCCTCCGCAGGCGAGCCTGAATTATTCCCAAAGTACTCATTTTTTAAAAACGTTATTTTAATGTAATAAATGATTTGTACTGAAGAGTAAAAGATGATCCGTGTGCCCTGCTAGCTCTGAGCCGTGGGGGTGTGGGCTGGGCCTCCCTGGGGGCTGTGGGGGAACACCAGAGCAGAGAGAGCAGCCAGAGATCCCAGCCCAGCTCCAGGGCAGGGCCAGGGCTGTGGGGAACACCAGAGCAGAGAGAACAGCCCAGAGATAACAGCTCAGCATCCTCTGGGGCTGGGACAGCCCAGCTCCACGGCAGGGTCAGGGCTGGGAACACCATACAGAGCTGAGAGAGTAGCCAGAGATCCCAGCCCAGCTCCACGGCAGGGTCAGGGCTGGGAACACCATATAGAGCTGTGGGATCAGCCAGAGATCCCAGCTCAGCATCCTCTGAGGCTGGGGCAGCTCAGCTCCAGGGCAGGACCACGGCTGTGGGGGACACCAGAGCAGAACTGAGAGAGCAGCCAGAGATCCCAGCTCAGCTCCCAGGGCAGGGCCAGGGCTGTGGGGAACACCAGAGCAGAGAGAGCAGCCAGAGATCCCAGCTCAGCATCCCCTGGGGATGGGACAGCCCAGCTCCACAGCAGGGTCAGGGCTGTGGGGGGACACCAGAGCAGAGAGAACAGCCCAGAGATAACAGCTCAGCATCCTCTGGGGCTGGGACAGCCCAGCTCCACGGCATGGCCAGGGCTGGGAACACCATACAGAGCTGTGGGATCAGCCCAGAGATCCCAGCCCAGCTCCAGGTCATGGCCAGGGCTGTGGGGACACCAGAGCTGTGGGATAAGCCCAGAGATCCCAGCTCAGCATCCTCTGGGGCTGGGACAGCCCAGCTCCACAGCAGGGTCAGGGCTGTGGAGAACACCAGAGCAGAGCTGAGAGAGCAGCCAGAGATCCCAGCCCAGCTCCAGGGCAGGGCCAGGAGATGCCAGGCTGGGAGTGTCCCAGAGGCCACCACGAGGTGCTCAGGTGAGCAGGAAGGGCTCATCCCGCTCTGTCCCCATGCAGGGGGAGGTCTGTGCAGCCCTGCCTGGGCCAGCTGGGATGGGCTGCAGGAAGGGGAGGGAGGAATTGCACTCTGGGGATTGCTGAGCCGGGAGGGGCTCCCTTTGCAGAGGTGACAATGGGAATCCTTCATCCCCCAGCCTGCCCTGGGAGCACGCAGCCTCCTCCCTCCTCCTCCTGCCCCCTCCTCTAGAGCATCCTGCCCAGCTCTCCCCATCCTCACCCACCCAGCACCTGCCCGAGGTGCCACAGCAGCCTCCTTCCCTGAGCCAAAGTGCCCAAAAAAACCCCAAAAAACCCAAAACCACTGAGGTTTTTTAGCAGCATATTTTTGGTCTTTTTTTTCTTTTTTTTTTTGGTAGTGTTCCATTATTATTTTAATACCTTTTTTTTTTCTTTTCTTAAAATTGCTTGTGTTTAAGCTGAACCCCAAAATACTTGTTCTTCACAGCCTTGTCTCAGCTTAAAAAAAATATATATATATATATATAGAGGATGAAACCTTATTTTCGAACAATGTTTTGGGCAAACCCAAAGAAGGATTTTTTTCTTTTAATCACAGCAATTCGTAAAATGTGGCTTGAAAGAGGAGGAAGCTCCAGCTCCTGTTTCAATCCATTGTGCTACCCCCCAGCATCAGCTGGGGCTGCAGGAGAGCGTGGGGCAGGGGGAACCATCCCTGTGAGGACACAGGGGAGGTGCTAGGGGACACCCAGACCCTGCCAGAGGAGCCAGACGTGCACCCGCCTGCAGGAGGGACCAGGGTGGGGCCACTGCTCTGGGCTGTGCCAGCTCTGTGCCCACAGCTCTGTCCTGAGCTTGTGCCTGGAGCTGGGCAGGCTCTGGAGCTCGGCAGATCCTGGAACTGGGCAGGTTCTGAGCTGGGCAGGCTTTTGGATGGAGCTGGACAGGCTCTGGATGGAACTGGACAGGATCTGGAGCTGGACAGGCTCTGAATTGGGCAGGTTCTGAGCTGGACAGGCTCTGGATGGAACTGGGCAGGTGCTGGAGCTGGGCAGGTGCTGGATGGAGCTGGGCAGGTCCTGGAGCTGGACAGGCTCTGGAATTGGGCAGGTTCTGGAGCTGGGCATGCTCTGGATGGAGCTGGGCAGGTCCTGGAGCTGGACAGGCTCTGGAACTGGACAGGTTCTGGAGCTGAGCAGATGCTGGAGCTGGGCAGGCTCTGGATGGAGTTGGGCAGGTTCTGGAACTGGGCAGGTTCTGGAGATGGGCAAGCTCTGGATGGAACTGGGCAGGTGCTGGAGATGGGCAGATGCTGGAACTGGCCAGGCTCTGGAGCTGTGGAGGGTCTGAGCTGGGCAGGCTCTGGATGGAGCTGGGCAGGTTCTGGAGCCTCGGAAGGTTCTGGAGCTGTGAAGGTTCTGGAGCTGGGTGGGTTCTGGATGGATCTCTGAAGGTTCTGGAGCTGTGAAGGTTCTGGATGGAGCTGGGCAGGCTCTGAAGGGAGCCTCTGAAGGTTCTGGAATTGGGCAGGTTCTGGAGCTGTGAAGGTTCTGGATCTGTGAAGGTTCTGGAGCTGTGAAGGTTCTGGAGCTGGGCAGGTTCTGGAGCTGTGAAGGTTCTGGATGGAGCTGGACAGGTTCTGGATGGAACTCTGAAGGTTCTGGATGGAGCTGTGAAGGTTCTGGATGGAACTCTGAAGGTCCTGGATGGAGCTGGGCAGGTTCTGGAGCTGTGAAGGTTTTGGAGCTGGGTGGGTTCTGAGCTGTGAAGGCTCTGGAGCTAGGCAGACTCTGGATGGAACTCTGAAGGTTCTGGAGCTGTGAAGGCTCTGGATGGAGCTGGGCAGGCTCTGGAGCTCTGAAGGTTCTGGAGCCGCTCTCCTCCGCCCCGCTGGAGCCCGGCCTGGGCTCCCCTCCCTCCCTCCCTCCCCTCCCTCTCCCTTCCCTCCCTCCCTCCCTCCTCCCTCCCTCCCTCCCTCCTTCCCTCCCTCCCCTCCTCCCCTCCCTCCCTCCAGACCCCCCCCAGCCCCTCGCTGATGGGGCGGCCATTCAAATCATTTTAATGAGCTCGCGGCTGCTGTGAGGCCCCAGTAACTAAGTGGCAACTTCACGAGAGGAGCCTGCGTGGCGGCTGGAGCTGATTGGAGCGGCCCGGCAAAGGTGGGAATTCCTGAGGGAATCCGGCTGCCGGGGGGCTCGTCTGAAGGGGGAGCCGGGTGGGAGCGGGGACAGAGGTCCGAGGCATAAGTCCCCTTTGGTGCAGGGACACTCCTGCCCAGCGTGTCCAGCACTGCCAGCATCCCTACACCGTGCCAGAGCTGCCCGCTGCTGCCCTGGGGTCACCTTTGGCTGTCCAGGGACACTGTCCCCACAGTGCCAGCACTGCCAGCATCCCTACACCGTGCCAGAGCCTCCCACTGCTGCCCTGGTCACTTTTGGGTGTCCAGGGACACCCTGCCCACCATGCCAGCACTGCCAGCATCCCCACACCATGGCAGAGACTCCCACTGCTGTGCTGGGGTCACCTTGGCTGTCCAGGGACACTGTCCCTGCAGTGCCAGCACACCCAGGGTCCCCACAGTGCCAGAGCTGCCCACTGCTGCCCTTGGGGTCACCTTTGGCTGTCCAGGGACACCCTGCCCACCATGCCAGCACTGCCAGCATCCCCACACCATGGCAGAGCCACCCACTGCCGTGCTTGGGGCTCTACTTTGGCTGTCCTTAGGGATTACTGTCCATGCAGTGCCACGCACTGCCAGCATCCCCACACCGTGCCAGAGCTGCCCGCTGCTGCCCCCTGGGGGTCACTTTGGGTGTGCAGGGACACTGTCCCCACAGTGCCAGCACTGCCAGTGTCCCCACACCATGGCAGAGCCACCCACTGCTGCCTCTGGGGGTCACCTTTGGTTGTCCAGGGACACTCCCTGCCCACCAAAGGTTAAAGCACCTGCCAGTGTCCCCATACCATGGCAGAGACTCCTACTGCTATGCTGGGGTCACCTTTGGCTGTCCAGGGGCACTGTCCCCACAGTGCCAGAGCTATGACTGCTGCCCTTGGGGTCACTCTTTTGCTGTCCAGGGGCACTGTCCCCAGAGTGCCAGCACACCCACACTTGGGGCACCCCCAGACATCCTGGTTATGTTCGTTCGTCCTGACCCCAGGGACAGGTAGAGCAGCATTTCCCCAGTAAATCATTCCATCCACGCTGGGCTAAGCTACTCAAGGAGGGAATCATTCTTGTGTTCCAGCCAAAGCTCTGCCCCAGTTGCCACAACCCCTGCAGCCCCCCACCATTTGCACAGGGCGCGGCACGGGTGGCATCGCTGCACCCTGGTCAGCCTGGGGGTTCCCCACATGGTTTTGCCTGGATCCAGCTGGAATTCCTCCTGAATCCTTCCCAGTGCAGCCGAAGCCTTTAATCCCAAAGCTGAGCCAGGCTGGGAGCTGGTGCTCAGGAGCCACCTGGCAGGGCCTGGAGGGCTCCAGGAGCTGCAGAGGGACTGGGACAAGGCAGGAGGGGCAGGACACAGGGGAATGGCTTCAAAACTGAAAAAGGGCAGCTTTGATGGGATTTTGCACTGCTCTGGCAGGGTGGGCAGGGCTGGATGGAATTGCTAGAGCTGCTGTGGCTGCCCTGATCCCTGGCAGTCTGCCAGGCTGGACACTGGGAGCAGCCTGGGGCAGTGGAGGTGGGATGGGATGAGATGGGATGAATGGATAGAATGGAGATGGGATAATGGGATGGGATAATGGGATGATGGGATGGGATTTTACTTCATCCCAACCCATTCTGTGATTCCATGATTCTCTGAAACCAGAGTTTTCCCTATAAACTCCACTCTTTTCCTCCATCAATGCCTCCCACTGGGAATCGAGGTTGCTGAAGTATTCCAGACTCATTTGCATCTTGGAGCAAGGTCTGGTCCCAGCTGAAAACTCCTGCAGGAGGATGCTTTTTAAAACACTCCTGGATTGCACCAGCAATGAACCATATTTAAAGGCAGGAGCTGACTCCCTGTTTTAGGGGAAAATGCAGCCTCGAACAGAGAGCACAGTTGGGTGGGAAGGTGGACTCCCCAGGGTCACAGGTTGCAAGCAGAGAAACCCCCCCATGTGGGCCACCCCCACCTTGAAGTCTACCAGCCTCAGACTTGTAGAAGTAAACAAACAGAGTGAAACGTTCTAAACTTCATTCTGAATCTGAAAAGTTTCCCACCAGGTGCTGTTCCTGATTTTAGTCTCCATGCCCAGTGTAATTAATCCCAGCAGGATCATCGCAGCTACTGGGGAATGCAGCACAGGAGACACACAGACAAGAAGTCATAGTAATTTTGGGATGAATTGTGGGTTTTTTCCACTGAAAATATGCTGATTTTTCCAAAACTGACACTTCTTTTTAAGAGGAGGTCGGTTTGATTACCCCATTGAGTCAGAAAAATTTGAATGGGTTCTGAATTTCACAAACAGGGCAGTGTACCAAAGGAGAAACAACAAACAAAAACAAAACAAAAACCAACAAAAACAAAAAACAAAACAAAAACCCAATCTATTTCTCCAGCTCAGATGACCCCTTGTTTTGAAATTTCAGCAATTAGAATCACGTCTCAGAGATGAAGCCTTTGAAATCAGCCCTGAGGGAGGGCTCACTCCTGAAGGTGCTGACTTTTCCCAGGACAGGCCGTGCCTGCAGACTCTGTAATTTCCTCCTCACCTGGGCTCAGCCACCTGACAGAGCAGGAGCCACCACCTCCAGCCACGCGTCGAAGCTTTCCTGCCCCCACCCTCCAGCAGGTGAGCCACAGTTGCACTGAGGGTGAGTGCAAGCTCACAGGACGGGCAGCACAGACCTCTACAAAATTGGCTCTCCAGGGATCCCACGCCCATCCCGATGCTGAGCCTGCTCGCAGATGGGAGGGGACCCCACACCCAAAAGCCACTCGGTCTCCCAGGGTCACAAGGTTTGGAGAGGTGGAGCTCCTCAAACACGAGATCGACCCAGAGTCACAGTGTGAAGACTCAAAATATTATAAGGGAAGGGCAAGGGAAGGGAAGGGCAAGGAAGGGAAGGGAAGGGAAGGGAAGGGAAGGAAGGGAAGGGCAAGGGAAGGAAGGAAGGGAAGGGAAGGGAAGGGCAAGGAAGGGAAGGGAAGGGAAGGGAAGGGACGGAAGGGCAGCAAGGGGAAGGGAAGGGAAGGAAGTAAAAGGAAGGGAAGGGAAGGGAAGGGAAGGAAGGGAAGGGAAGGGAAGGAAGGGAAGGGAAGGGGGTCTCAGAGCCCATCCCGGTCCTATCCCATCCCATTATCCCATCCTTTATCCCATTATCCCATCCCACCTTCCTGACTGTCCCAGTGCTCCGCAGTGGCCCAGCCTGGCACGCAACTCGCTGCCAGGGATCCGAGAGCGAGCCACGAGCTGCTCTGGCAATTCCCATCTCCAGCCCTGCCCACTCCTGCCGAACAATCCCTGGCAACATCCATCCAAATATCCCCTCTTTTTCAGTGCCTGGAAGCCATCCCTGCAAATCCGTCCCCGTCCCCAGTCCCTCTGCCTCCTGATCCCTCCTCTCCATAGCTCACGCCAGGGCTCTGAGCATCTCTCTCCCAGCCCTCGGGCTCAGTTAGGCAAGCCACACAGCCCCACTCTCCTGGGGCTCCAGGCATCAGAGGCAGGATTTGAGTGCAGGGCTAGGGCAGTGTATTCTGCACCTCCAGCACTTCTACTCTCGGGAGGGCTCAGCTGTCTGCTTTTGGGGCCAGCACAGCTCCTGAGGCTTTCTCCTGCAGGTAACAGCCAGGGAGCCGGAATCGCAAGCCAGGGCTGGGAAATGGTCCCCGTGCAGCAGGCTCTGAGTCAGCGTAGGATCGCCCCACGCCTCCCTCCCTAGCCATAGAGCAGCAGGACCTGTGGGAGCAGGATCTGTGGGATCAGGCTTGCGGGAGCAGGATTTCGTGGGAGCAGGATCTGTGGGAGCAGGATTTGATGGGATCAGTATCTGTGGGAGCAGGATTTATGGGATCAGGATTTGTGGGACTCAGGATCAGTGGGAGCGTGATCTGTGGGAGCAAGTGATTTGCGGGATCAGTATCTGTGGGAGCAGGATTTTATGGGATCATCGTGGATCTGTGGAGGGTGATTTATGGACTCAGGATTTATGGGACTCAGTGACCTGTGGGACTCAGTGATCTGTGGGAGCAGGATTTGTGAGAGCAGGATCTGCAGGATCAGGATCTTGTGGGAGCAGGATCTGTGGGGAGCAGGATTTGAGAGAGCAGGATTTTAGGGATCAGGATCTGTAGAGATCAGGATCTGTGAGCAGGACCTGTGGGATCAAGATTTAAGGGACTCGTGGATCTGTGGGAGCAGGACTCCGTGTGGAGCAGGATTTGTGGACTCAGGAGCTGTGGGAGCAGGATTTGTGGGAGCAGGATTTATGGGATTGGATTTATGGGGCAGGATCTGTGAGGGACTGTGACTCAGGTAGGAACAGGATCTGTGGCAGCAGGATTTTAGGGCAGCAGGATTTTTGGGACTCGTGGACTCGTGGGATCAGGATCTAGAGGATCAGGATCTGTGGCAGCAGGATGTTTGGGATCAGGATCTGTGGGAGCTGCCAGCTTCCCTGCTCCCTTCCCAGCCTGGAGAGCACTCCTACAGCCCCCGAGCGCTCTCTCAAGCTGCCTCCTGCTCTCACTGCAGGGGATTCTGTTTTTCCCTGGAAGGATTTCACCCTTCTGGCTCCCCCTCTGAACTGGGAGCGCTTGGCAGAGCCACAGCTGGAGCTGGGAACAGTCCTTGGGAAGCAGCTGGGAGGATTCTGGCTCTGCATGCAGGGTCAGCATGCAGGAGGAGCCCAGGGCACAGCGAGAGGTGTTGCACTAAAAATGAACCACAGCACAGAGGTGTTGCAACCCCAAAAAACATGCACACAGGCACAGGGGAAAGTGCTTCACCCCAAAAGGAACCCAGACAGGCACAGGAGGAGGTGTTTGTCACCCAAAAAATGATGCACACAGGCACAGGGGGAGGTGTTTCACCCCGAAAACATGCACACAGGCACAGGGGAGGTGTTGCACTGTGAAAAATGATGCACACAGGGCACAGGGGAGGTGTTTCACCCCAAAAAGGAACCACACAGGCACAGGGGGAAGTGTTTCACCCCAAAAACATGCACACAGGGCACAGGAGGAGCTGTTGCACCCCAAAATGATGCACACAGGCACAGGGGAGGTGTTGCACCCCAAAATGATGCACACAGGGCACAGGGGGAGGTGTTTCACCCCAAAAGGAACCAGACAGGCACAGGAGGAGGTGTTTCACCCCCAAAAATGATGCACACAGGCACAGGGGGAGGTGTGTTTCCCCCAAAAAGATGCACACAGGCACAGGAGGAGGTGTTTCACTCCCAAAAATGATGCACACAGGCACAGGAGGAGGTGTTTGACCCCAAAAGGAACCACACAGGCACAGGAGGAGCTGTTGCACCCCAAAAATGATGCACACAGGCACAGGGTGGGGAGGTGTTGCACCTCAAAAAGGAACCACACAGGGAGCCACAGCAGTGCAGATATTTTTCCTCCCCAGCCCAGGACAAGCCCCAGGCAGGATGCAGAGTGTGACACCAAATCACATCTGGATTTTGCAGCATCAGAGCCGTGGGACAGCCCGGGGTCAGGGCTTTGGAAGCTTTCAGCTCTGGGGAGGTTTCATTTGCCTGGGAAGTGGGTGGGTGCTGAGCTGTGCCCGGGTCACTGCTTGGCTGAGGAGCTGAGCCGGCCCTGACCCCTCCAGCCCCACTGAAATCCCTGGGAATGCTGCAGGAGCAAATACCCCCAGAGAGCAAAACCATCCCATGGGGGCGCTCCCTGGAGAGGAGCAGCTCCAGGAGAGCTCAGAGCCCAAAGGCTCCAGGAGAGCTGCAGAGGGGCTGGGGACAAGGCAGGAGGGACAGGGACACAGGGCATGGCTTCAAATTGGAAAAGGGGGAGATTTGGGTGGGATTTGGGCAGGAATTGTTCCCCTGGCAGGGTGGGCAGGGCTGGGATGGATTCCCAGAGCAGCCCTGGAAGGTCCCAGGCCGGTTGCAGCAGTTGGGGGCAGCGGAGGCGCCCCTGGGGGTGGCACTGGGTGGGAATCACGGTCCCCTTCAAACCCAACCACTCCATCCCCTGCAGGACACCCCCGATGTAAATGCCGCTGCTGGGACCCCCCAAACTCCAGAGGGGACCCCGGGGGCTCCTGGCAGCTCTGGGGGTGCAGGGAGTTGGCTCAGCCCTGCAGGTCCTGGGAGCACGCAGCAGGAGCAGGAGGCTGTGATTACAGAGATAACTCACACGTGTCAGCCAACAATGAGAAATGCTACATAAAACCCGTCTGGCTGCTGCTCCATTCTTCTCTCTGCCTCCCTATTTATTTCCTCCTCCACCCTCTCTAGCCTGGGACCGAGCAGGAGCTGGAAATGCAATTTGTTTTGATTCAACAGCATCTCCCAAAATATCTCTGTGACCTCTCGAATTTTTTTTTTTTTTTTTTTTGACCATGAATTATGATAATGATGATTTTTTACTTATATTAACAAACTGCATTAACTCATCGGGGCCAGCAAATAAATTTATTTATTTATTTATTTATTTATTTATTTATTTATGAAACCCCACCAAATATATATATTACTTCTGGTGGGGTTTTTTGGGCTTTTTTTTGTTTTTTTGGTTTTTTTTTTGGTGGGTTTTTTTGTTGTTTCTTTCTGGGTTTTTTTGTTGGGGTTTTGTTGGGTTTTTTTTGGTTTTTTGTTGTACTTTTAACATGAGGCCTTAAAAGCAGTATCAAACAGGGGTGGGTTTTCTATCTCCTCCTTTTAGAAGGAGCCAAATTTCTACCCTAATTATAACAATGCTCCTGCTAATGAAAGAATTCATTTGCCTTCTCTAATCAGCTGGCTGGCGTCGGGAATTTGCAGCTGATCACCGTGGAGGAGGGGCGGCCGGGAGGAGGCAGCTCGCAGTTTCCACGGAACCCCCGAAATTCGGGAGGTGTGGATTGGTGCCGCTCCCTCTCCCCGGGGAATCGCTCTGCACCTTCCCTGCCTCTGCTCCCAGGAGGGGAAACTGATGGGAAGAGATGGCAAAGGCCACTGGGCTGCTCCTGCTTTGGTTATTTCATGGGGAAAATGGAAATATAAAAGAATAAAAATAAAGATGTTGAGCCTAAAATGTGCTTCTCCCAGCTGCAGGGAGGTCCAGGCAGCAGAAGTGCAGATGTTGGGAAATCCAGGGGAAATTGGGGGTTCTGCTCCCTGTGCAGGGTTTCCTCTTCCATGGTTTTAGGGTTTTCTGTTCTGATGGGTTTTGAGGGATTTATCCTCTTCCATGGTTTTTGGGTTTTCTGTTCCTCAATGGGCTTTAAAGGATTGATCCTCTTCTATGATTTTTGGTTTAATGTTCCTTGATGGGTTTTGAGGGATTTATCCTCTTCCATGGTTTTTGGGTTTTCTGTTCCTTGATAGGCTTTGAGGGATTGATACTCTCCCACTGGTTTTAGGATTTACTGTTTCTCAATTGGCTTTGAGGGATTTCTCCTCTTCCATGGGTTTTGGGGTTTTCTGTTTCTTGATGGTCTTTGTGAGATTTATCCTCTTCCATGGTTTTTGGATATTCTGTTCCTCAATAGGCTTTAAAGGATTGATCCTCTTCCACTGGTTTTGGGGTTTTCTGTTCCTTGATGGGTTTTGAGGGATTTATCCTCTTCCATGTTTTTTGGGTTTTCTGTTCCTTGATGGGTTTTGAGGGATTTATCCTCTTCCATGGGTTTTAGGTTTTCTGTTCCTCAATTGGCTTTGAGGGATTAACCTCTTCCATGGATTTTGAGGTGTTTCTGCTCCTCGATGGGTTTGGAGGGATTTATCCTCTTCCATGGATTTTGAGGTGTTTCTGTTCCTCAATGGGCTTTAAAGGATTGATCTTCTTCCACTGGTTTTGGGGTTTTCTGTTCCTTGATGGGTTTTGAGGGATTTATCCTCTTCCATGGTTTTTGGGTATTCTGTTCCTCGATGGGCTTTAAAGGATTGATGCTCTTCCATGGTTTTTGGGTTTTCTGTTCCTTGATGGGTTTTGAGGGATTTATCATCGTCCACTGGTTTTAGGGTTTTCTGTTACTCAGTGGGCTTTGAGGGATTGTTGCTCTCCCACTGGATTTAGGATTTTCTGTTCCTCAATTGGCTTTGAGAGATTTCTCCTCTTCCATGGTTTTTGGGGTTTTCTGTTCTTTGATGGGTTTGGAGGGATTTGTCCTCTTCCATGGTTTTTGGGGTTTTCTGTTCCTCAATGGGCTTTGAGGGATTTCTCCTCTTCCATGGATTTTGAGGTGTTTCTGCTCCTCGATGGGTTTGGAGGGATTTATCCTCTTCCATGGGTTTGGGGGTTTTCTCTTTCTTGATGGTCGATGAGAGATTTATCCTCTTCCATGTTTTTTGGGGTTTTCTGTTCCTTGATGGGTTTTCAGGGATTTATCCTCTTCCATGTTTTTGGGTTTTCTGTTCTGATGGGTTTTGAGGGATTGATGCTCTCCCATTGGTTTTATGGTTTTCTGTTCCTCAATGGGTTTTGAGGGATTTATCCTCTTCCATGGTTTTTGGGGTTTTCTGTTCCTCAATGGGCTTTAAAGGATTGACCTCTTCCATGGATTTTGAGGTGTTTCTGTTCCTCGATGGACTCTCAAGGATTGATGCTCTTCCATGTTTTTGGGGTTTTCTGTTCCTTGATGGGTTTGGAGGGATTTATCCTCGTCCATGGTTTTTGGGTTTTCTGTTCCTCAATGGGCTTTGAGGGATTTCTCCTCTTCCATGGATTTTGAGGTGTTTCTGCTCCTCAATGGGCTTTAAAGGATTGATCCTCTTCCATGGTTTTTGGGTTTTCTGTTCCTTGATGGGTTTTGAGGGATTTATCCTCTTCCATGGTTTTTGGGTTTTCTGTTCCTCAATGGGCTTTAAAGGATTGATCCTCTTCCATGTTTTTTGGGGTTTTCTGTTCCTTGATGGGTTTTGAGGGATTTATCCTCTTCCATGGTTTTGGGCTTTTCTGCTCCTCGATGGGTTTTGAGGGATTAACCTCTTCCATGATTTAGAGGTATTTCTGCTCCTCGATGGGCTTTTAAGGATTGATGCTCTTCCATGTTTTTGGGGTTTTCTGCTCCTCAAGAGGCTTTGAAGGATGTTCCTCTATGGGTTTTAGGGTTCCTCGAGGGGCTTTGAGGGATCTGTGTTTGCAGCACCTGCCCCACACTGGCTCCTCAATGAGTTTTGGGCTATTCCTTTTCACTCCTCAATGGGCTCTGGGGTTTCTGAGCTCCTTGGGGGGCTCTGGGATATTTCTTTCTGCCCCCTGGGGGGCTCTGGGACACCCTGAACTGAGTCTCTTGCTCTCACTCTGCCTTTGGGCAAGGGGCACTTGGGGGCTGTGTGTAGGACAGGGGTGTTCCTCCAAACCCATCAGCACTGTCACTGTCACTCGGGGTCTCGGGCTCCTCGCGTTCCTCCCTGCTGCTGGGGGGGCTGGGACAGTCCCCAGCTCTGCAATAGGATCCCCAACGTCCCCAGATTCCCCAGGAGTCCTTATCCAGCTCCATGCAGGTGATTTGTGGGGCAGAGGAGACACAAACCAGGGGACAGGAGGTGTGGTGGTGACCACACCACCCCTTGCAGAGCTTTTGGGATCCCTGGGTGCCAATCTGCCTGAGGAGGAGCTGAGCAGGGATCCCCTGAAGGGTAAAATGGGCAGTGGACACGAGGAATATCCATCAGTGACTGCAGCAGAGCCTCAGGACATGGTCCAGAGGTCCAGGGGATGGAATTCTTCACACAGCCCTGGCAGCACCCACTTTGTGCTGCCAAACCAGTCACTCCTGCTCTGTGGGCTCCTGGAATGACATTGCTCAGTGCAGTACAAGCCTGTCACTGCCCCGGGTGCCTCCTTAGACTGAGATCCCCTCAGGAGGACATGCAGTGAGTTAAATCCTGTTCTTTCCCAAAGCTGCTGATGAGAGATTGCACAGACAGTTTCAGAGGCTCCAAGGATTGTTGATTGTTCCTTGTCTCAGGAACTCTCTGCCCGGCTCACAGCTCTGCCCAGCCGGGCACCCAGGATGGAATCTGCCTGCTGAGGGCAGGGCTGATCTCACACAGTCTGAATTACCTGCTGAATGTTTGTAACAATTTTCCAACGCAATACAACTTTGTTAAACAGTCCAGCTCTGACCCCATCCAATCTGACAGTGCCAGCATGTCACCCAGCATGGATGGCACGGAGAAGAAGGAGGAAGAGGTATCCACACCCCAAATTCTCCATCTTGGCCACGTGTCCCTTATCACAAACATCCCCAAAAGTCTATTTATCTACGTTCTAACAACCTAATTTACACTTTACTAATTTTGGTGGCTTGTTTCCATTCCCTCTGTGTTGGTAACTTCCCCCAGGGGTTTGAATTCAGTGCCTGAGACACCAGGGTCTCACTCAGGGGTCTTTGGGTCCCTCACCAGGGGGGTTTGAGACCCCCAAGAAGGCCAGAGGAACACTCTGGACCCCCACACAAGCCATTAGGATATCTCAGATATATAAATATTTCTGCTCCCTGGTGGGTTTTGGGATATTCAGGGCCCCCACCTCAGGTTTATGGTCTTGGAGGAGCAGTCAGAGCAGAAGAGTGAGGAGCCACCTCCCACACTGCAGGAAACTCAGAGTTTGCACAGCCCAGCAGCAAGCTGTGCTCAGCCTCTCACTCTCTGCAGACTTACTCAACAGGAAAAAGCATCAGGGTGTGTGGGACCGGCTCCAAAGTGTGGAGAGCTGGGAGAAATGCCTGCTCTGAGGAAGCTGTGGGAGGGCAGAGGATTTGCTGAGCCCTGCTGGGGGGTTCCTGCCCGGCCTGTGCTGGGGGAGGGGGGTTCAGCTGCCTGCACCCACCCCGTGCTGCCCACCAGCAGCAGGGGCCTGCAGGCTCCACACCCGGGTCTGGAGGGGCTCCCAGAGGGGACAGTGCAGTGCATGTGGCCTCCCTGAGCAGGACATGAGGAGATGGGCAGGGGGTCGTGTCCCAGTGTGTGCCAGCCCAGCCTGGGGTCAGTGCTCAGAATCCCTGCGGGCTCTGGGCACCAAAAGGCTCTGTGTTCTCTCACAGCTCTGTGCCGGTGCCAGGGCTCTGTGTTCTCTCTCTCACAGCTCTGTGTTCTCTCTCTCTCTCAGGGCTCTGTGTTCTCTCTCTCAGGGGCTCTGTGTTCTCTCTCAGGGCTCTCTGTGTTCTCTCCTCAGCTCTGTGTTCTCTCTCTCAGAGCTCTGTGTTCCCTCTCAGCTCCTGTGTTCTCTCCCTCAGGGCTCTGTGTTCTCTCCTCTCAGGGCTCTGTGTTCTCTCCTCACAGCTCTGTGTTCTCTCTCCTCACAGCTCTGTGTTCTCTCTCTCAGGGCTCTGTGTTCTCTCTCTCACAGCTCTGTGTTCTCCCTCACAGCTCTGTGTTCTCTCTCTGGGCTCTGTGTTCTCTCCTCAGGCTCTGTGTTCTCTCTCAGGGGCTCTGTGTTCTCTCTCACAGCTCTGTGTTCTCTCTCACAGCTCTGTGCCGATTCCAGGGCTCTGTGTTCCCTCTCTCTCAGGCTCTGTGTTCTCTCTCCCTGGGCTCTGTGTTCTCTCCTCTGGGCTCTGTGTTCTCTCTCTCAGGGCTCCTGTGTTCTCTCTCTCACAGCTCCTGTGTTCTCTCTCTCAGGCTCTGTGTTCTCTCTCTGGGCTCTGTGTTCCTCTCTCTCAGCTCTGTGTTCTCTCTCCTCACAGCTCTGTGTTCTCTCTCTCAGGCTCTGTGTTCTCTCTCTCAGGGCTCTGTGTTCTCTCTCACAGCTCTGTGTTCTCTCTCTCACAGCTCCTGTGCCCATTCCAGGGGCTCCTGTGTTCTCTCTCCTCAGGGCTCTGTGTTCTCTCTCAGCTCTGTGTTCTCTCTCTCAGGGCTCCCTGTGTTCTCTCTCACAGCTCTGTGTTCTCTCTCTCACAGCTCTGTGCCCATTCCAGGGCTCTGTGTTCTCTCTCTCAGGGCTCTGTGTTCTCCCTCAGGGCTCTGTGTTCTCTCTCAGCTCTGTGTTCTCTCCTCAGGGGCTATGTGTTCTGTCTCACAGCTCTGTGTTCTCTCTCTCAGGGCTCTGTGTTCTCTCTCAGCTCTGTGTTCTCTCTCTCAGGGCTCTGTGTTCTCTCTCAGGGCTCTGTGTTCTCTCCAGCTCTGTGTTCTCTCTCTCAGGGCTCTGTGTTCTCTCTCAGGGCTCTGTGTTCTCTCCTCAGGGCTCTGTGTTCTGTCTCACAGCTCTGTGTTCTCTCTCTCAGGGCTCTGTGTTCTCTCTCAGCTCTGTGTTCTCTCCTCTCAGGGGCTCTGTGTTCTCTCTCTCAGGGCTCTGTGTTCTCTCTCTCAGCTCTGTCAGGTTCTCTCCTCAGGGGCTCTGTGTTCTGTCTCACAGCTCTGTGTTCTCTCTCTCAGGGCTCTGTGTTCTCTCTCAGCTCTGTGTTCTCTCTCAGGGCTCTGTGTTCCTGTCTCACAGCTCCTGTGTTCTCTCTCCTCAGGGCTCTGTGTTCTCTCTCCTCAGCTCTGTGTTCTCTCTCTCACAGCTCTTGTGTTCTCTCTCAGGGCTCTGTGTTCTCTCTCTCAGGCTCTGTGTTCTCTCTCCCTCACAGCTCTGTGTTCCCTCTCCTGGGCTCTGTGTTCTCTCTCTGGGCTCTGTGTTCTCTCCTCACAGGCTCTGTGTTCTCTCTCAGGGCTCTGTGTTCTCTCTCAGGCTCTGTGTTCTCTCCTCAGGGCTCTGTGTACTCTCTCTCAGGGCTATGTGTTCTCTCTCTCGGGGCTCTGTGTTCTCTCCTCACAGCTCTGTGTTCTCTCTCCTCAGGGCTCTGTGTACTTGCTCTCTCTCAGGGCTCTGTGTTCTCTCCTCACAGCTCTGTGTTCCCTCTCCCTCAGGGCTCTGTGTGCTCTCTCTCAGGGCTCTGTGTTCTCTCTCACAGCTCTGTGTTCCTCTCCTCAGGCTCTGTGTTCTCTCTCACAGCTCTGTGCCTGTGCCGGGGTTCTGTGCCCATTCCCAGGGCTCTGTGTTCTCTCTCTCTCAGGGCTCTGTGTTCTCTCCTCAGGGCTCTGTGTTCCCTCCTCAGGGCTCTGTGTTCTCTCTCTCAGGGCTCTGTGTTCTCTCTCTCAGGCTCTGTGTTCTCTCTCCTCAGGGGCTCTGTGTTCTCTCTCAGGGCTCTGTGTTCTCTCTCAGGGCTCTGTGTTCCCTCCTCAGGGCTCTGTGTTCTCCTCTCTCAGGCTCTGTGTTCTCTCTCCTCAGGGCTCTGTGTTCCCTCTCAGGGCTCTAGGTGTTCCTCTCACAGCTCCATGCTGATGCCAGGGCTCTGTATGTTCTCTCTCACAGCTCTGTGTTCTGTCTCCTCAGGGCTCTGTGTTCCCTCTCTCACAGCTCTGTGTTCTCTCTCTCACAGCTCTCTGTGTTCTCTCTCCTCAGGGCTCTGTGTGTTCTCTCTCTCAGGGCTCTGTGTTCCCTCTCTCCTCACAGCTCTGTGTTCCTCTCTCAGGGCTCTGTGTTCTCTCTCCTCAGGGTTCTGTGTTCTCTCTCTCAGGGCTCCTGTGTTCTCTCTCTCAGGCTCCTGTGTTCTCTCTCAGGCTCTGTGTTCTCTCTCTCAGGGCTCTGTGTTCCCTCTCTCAGGGCTCTGTGTTCTCTCTCTCTCCAGGCGCTGTGTTCTGTCTCCTCAGGGGCTCTGTGCTGATCGCCAGGGCTCCTGTGTTCTCTCTCTCACAGCTCCCATGTTCTCTCTCTCACAGCTCTGTGTTCTCTCTCTCAGGGCTCTGTGTTCTCTCTCCTCTCAGCTCTGTGTTCTCTCTCTCCACAGCTCTGTGTTCTCTCTCTCACAGCTCTGTGTTCTCTCCTCAGCTCTGTGTTCCCTCTCAGGGGCTCTGTGTTCCCTCTCAGGGGCTCTGTGTTCTCTCTCTCAGGCTCCTGTGTTCTCTCTCACAGCTCTGTGTTCTCTCCTCAGGGCTCTGTGTTCCCTCCTCAGGCTCTGTGTTCTCTCTCTCAGGGCTCTGTGTTCTCAGCTCTGTGTTCTCTCCTCAGGGCTCTGTGTTCTCTCTCTCAGGGCTCTGTGTTCTCTCTCCAGCTCTGTGTTCTCTCCCTCTCAGGGCTCTGTGTTCTCTCTCTCAGGGCTCTGTGTTCCCTCAGGGCTCTGTGTTCTCCTCAGGGCTCTGTGTTCTCTCTCCTCAGGGCTCTGTGTTCTCTCTCTCAGCTCTGTGTTCTCTCTCTCAGGGCTCTGTGCCCATTCCAGGGCTCTGTGTTCTCTCTCAGGGCTCTGTGTTCTCTCTCTCAGGGCTCTGTGTTCTCTCTCTCAGCTCTGTGTTCTCTCTCTCTCAGGGCTCTGTGCCCATTCCAGGGCTCTGTGTTCTCTCTCTCAGGGCTCTGTGTTCTCTCTCAGCTCTGTGTTCTCTCTCTCAGGGCTCTGTGCCGATTCCAGGGCTCTGTTCCCCTCTCAGCCCAGCCCATTCCCCACGCTGTTTCTAACCCTGGGTGCATTTTTCCAGAATCTCCCTCTCACTCTGGGTAATGACATCGGCTCTGGCAGCTCAGTCCCCTCCCGAGCACCCTTGTCATTTCCCTTCCCTTTATCGACAGCCCTTAATGGGATGAGGCTTTTGCCAGCAGAGAGCAGCCAATGTGTTCTCAGCGGCTGTCAAAGGCACTCGAGGCTGCATAAAGAGCCTCCCATGTGGTCTCACAGCTAAAATATATATACAGGCACCAGACAGAACTGTCACCAGCGTGCCAGATCCATCATTAGCACTTGATCTTCTCAGCACACAGGGACATGTCTCAGCTAGTTATTTTCATCCCAAATCCTTTTTTTTCCTGTTGTTGTCGTTGCTCCCATTTTATTTTGGGATCTGGGGTGGGGAAAGGGACTTTGTTTTCCCTGCACCACATGGAAGAAGCAGCACAGGCCTGGTGGGCTCATCATGTTGTCAGGAGGGAGCTGTGGCATCTCTGTGAGAGGTTTTAGGAAGCATCAGACAAACTCCCCAACCTCCTGCAGCCCTGGAATCACCAGGGTGAGCTTTGGGTGAGACTGAGGAGGGAAGGGAAGGGAAGGGAAAGGGGAAGGGAAGGGAAGGGGAGGGAGGGGAAGGGGAAGGGAAGGGAAGGGGAAGGGGAGGGAAGGGGAGGGAGGGGAAGGGGAGGGAGGGAAGGGAAGGGAAGGGGAGGGAGGGGAGGGAGGGAGGAGGGAGGAGCAGGGAGAGGGGAAGGGGAAGAGGGCAAGGGGCAAGGCAAAGGCTAGGCAAGGGCAAGGGAGGGCAAGGGCAAGGAGCAAGGGCAGAGGCAAGAGCAAGAGCAGGGCAAGAGCAGAGGCAAGGCAAGGGCAGAGGCAGGGGATGCAGGGCAAGGACAAGACAAGGGCAAGGCAGGGCAAGAGCAAGGGGACATGAGAGACAGAGACAGGGCAGAGGCAGAGACGAGGCAAAGGGCAGGCAAGGGACGAGGGCAGAGACAGGGAGGGAGGAGGGAGGGAGGGAAGGGAAGGGAGGGAGGGAAGGGAAGGGAAGGGAAGGGAAGGGAAGGGAAGGGAAGGGAAGGGAAGGGAAGGGAAGGGAAGGGGAAGGGAAGGGAAGGAAGGGAAGGGAAGGGAAGGGAAGGGGGAAGGGAAGGGAAGGGAAGTTTCAGGGAAGGGGAAGGGAAGTTTCAGAGGGAAGGGAAGGGAAGGGAAGGGAAGGGAAGGGAAGGGAAGGGAAGGGGGAGGGCGAGAGGCGAGAGGCGAGAGCAAGGCCCATGGAGCATCAAGAGGAAGCAGTTGTGAGCAAGGCAAGGAGCTGATTTCTCCAATTTCTCTAATCTCTCGATTTCTCTGGTCTCTCTGATTTCTGATTTCTCTAATTTCTTCTCTGATTTCTTCTCTGATCTCTCTGATTTCTCTGGTCTCTCTGATTTCTTTTTTTATCTCGTTTCTGCTTTCTCAGTTGGAGGTGTCCCTGCACATGGCAGAGGTGGGAACAAGACAAGCTTTTAAAGGTCCCCCTCAACCCAAACCAGTCTAGGATTCTATGCAATATTCCAGTAGATTTCAGGCAAGGTCACATTCATCAGCTCCCCACGCAGACAGGTTTTGGAGGAACATTTCACTATGCTTGCAGCAATAATCTTGCTCTTCCTCCCTGATGCTCCTCTGCCCAAGCAGATATCCTGCCGAGCATCTTTAGGCACAGAAATAGATAAAGAGACTCTGGCACCAACAGGAAATTCTCTTTAAGGGCCAGAAGAGCCTCGGTAGAGTCCAGCGTACCCTGGATGCCCAGCTCTGGAGCACGATCAGATAAATAAAATTATTTTTTGTTTGGGCTTGATAATCTGAGGAGGTCTTTTCCCACCTTAATGGCTCAATGATTGCAGCAGCTTCCCCTGCCCTGGGGCGGGGCTGAGGGAGAGTGTTCAGGGGTGCTCGGGGATGCAGAGCCTGCTCACCCAGCACCAGGCACAGCTGGCTGTGGGCAGTGGGTCCTCTGCCACCTGGGAACACCCAGAGGAGCCACCTGCAGGATCAGAGCAGAGTGATGAATTCGTTGTGCAGTTTCACAGACAGAGCTGACTAAATTCATCTCCTGAATTATTCACTGCTCTGTTCTAGCAGACACACATCCAGCAGCTCCATAATGGGGAAATTCAGTATATATCATAGTAGTTAGACACGTATCCATTACACACAGCAGTTGTTAATCTCCAGTGAATGTATTTAATAATAGCTATTTATGTACCATACATTAACTACCTTTTAAGCTGAAACTGAATGCATATTTGAGACCCTTAATTCAAAGCACTACTCAAAGCTGAGGTTCTGAGTCAGGATAATAGGGAGTTTCACAAGGGGGGGTGTTTAAGTACTTCCAGAATAAAGAAAACCTTTAAAAAGGAGGGGAAAAACCAAAACCCCCAAAGCATCTAAAAGAGGCTTTTTTGCATGAAATCCCTCCTGGGTGCAGACTTGTGGCTGAGAGGGGCACCATGAGCAAAGTGTGCAGCACTGAGGTCCTGGGTGCCCTGAGAGGCACCAGAGCCCCCCAGGAGAGCAGAATTCCATTAGAGTGCCAGGTGAAGGGATGCCCTGGGAATGTCCTGCTGGCAGCACTGGTGGCAGGAAGGGGAAACACAGCAAGCACCTCCAGCCTCACACCAAACCCACCACAGCTCTGCCCAGGCAGGGGAAGAAGAAAAACACCAGAATTCAGGGATGAATTCTTCAGGATGAAAGTTCTTCAGGATGAATTCTTCAGGATGCTGCAGGAGTCCCCCAAAACCCACAGGAGTGCCCAGGGCACTGGGATTGCAACACCCTGAACTCACCAGCCTGGGCCAGGGCTACTGCTGGGCTGGGACATCCTCATGCTCCAAAAAATGCTGCCTGAGGGTGTTTATTTGTGTCAGCTCCTCCATCCCTGGGTACAGCACAACCCTCAGAGCAGGCAGAGGGGCAGCAGGAGGTGGAAGAGCATCCAAGAGGGAGCCAGTGCTGGGTCAGGGGCACTGCAGCCCCCAGAGGTTGTGGGGGGACCCCAGTGCCTTCCCCCTTACCCCCCCTGCAGCCCCCACCTCTCCTGCTCTCTCTGCCCTGCCTCCCCAGCCTCACCAGCTTTTCCCCATTTTGCTGGGGAATAAGTTTTCCACAGCGGGCGGTGGAGCCCTGGCCTCTGCTGCCCTGTGGATTCATGGAGAGGGAGCTGGGCAGTGCTCCCTGGAGTCCTGTGGGGATTCAGGGGGGTCACATCCTCTGCTGAGGATCCCGTTGGAGAGGAGAAGCTCCAGCAGAGCTCAGAGCCCCTGGGCAGGGCCTGGAGGGCTCCAGGAGAGCTGCAGAGGGACTGGGGACAAGGCAGGAGGGACAGGACACAGGGAATGGCTCCCACTGCCAGAGGGCAGGGCTGGGGGATCCTGGCAGGAATTGTTCCCTGGCAGGGCTGGGATGGAATTGCCAGAGCAGCTGTGGCTGCCCTGGATCCCTGGCAGTGCCCAAGGCCAGACTGGACACTGGGAGCACTGGGACAGTGGGAGGTGTCACTGGGTGGGATTTAAGGTCCCTTCCAACCCAAACCATCCTGGGGTTCCAAGATTCCATTTTTCCTTTTGTGAGGGCGCTGACTTGAATTTCTCTTCCTATTCCATTCCACCCTGGAGTCTCCAAGCATTGCCCTGGATTCTGCAGATGCCAAATCCCCGAGCCCAGCACCACCAGCTGCAGCTCCTCCCAGAGCAACACCCTGCTGTCAGAGCAGGGACAGCACTACCAGTGACCCTGTCCTGGTGTCCCACCAGCACTCCCTGACTCAGTGTCACAGCCCGAGGTGTCCCCCAGCCCTGAGCTCACCTCTGAGCACATGCAGTGGTTTGAGCCCAGCTCTTTCCATGAGAGGCTGCAGGAGCTGTTCTCAGAGGGTTTCCATGGCTGTTTATTCTCCCTCATCTCAGGATTGCTCTGCCCAGCTCACAGCTCTGCTCTAGCCAGAGCGTCCAGGGCAGAATCTGCCTGGAGAGGCAGGACTGATCTTTTATAGTCTAAATTACCTACTGGGGATTTGCAATTATTTTCCAATACAATTCAGTCTTATAACATGGTCCAGCTTTTGTTCACATCCAATCTGACAGTGCCAGCATGTCAGCCCAGCATGGATGGCAGGGAGCAGAGAAGGGAGGGAAGAGGTATCCACACCCCAAATTCTCCATCTTGGCCACGTGTCCCTTATCACAAACATTCCTAGAAATCTGCTAGTTCTACATTCTGACAGTCTAATTTACACTCTATTTGGCAGTTTTTGCGTTTCCTCTCCCAATGTTGGTAGAAATTGTTCCCAGGAGCTGAATCCAGCCCTGGAGCACCTGGGTGCCATCCGAGGGGCCTTTGGGGACCCTGCCAGGGGTTCTTGAACCTCCCAGGGAAGCCAGAGGAACACTCTGGACTCCCACAGCTCAGAGGCATCTTGGAATCCAACACTCCTTGGTGGAACACCTCTTCTGAGCATTCCTGTGGGTTGGACATTTCCCACCGCCCAGGTGAGGTGTCACCTCCTGCTGAGCACGGACTGGCAGCCACCATCTCTGGGACAGCCCTGGTGGCAGAGAGAGAGATCCCACAGCTGGCACAGCTGAGTTTTTCCTGCCTCTCACCCCCTCAGGAGATGTGCCCAGAATCCCTGGCAGAGCCCCCAGGGATTCCCACAGCGAGAGACTGTGACAGCTGGGCTTTACACTCCTGGTCTTTATTCCCTTCATGGTAATTCCTAACCTCGATTTGCTTCTTCGAGCCACTGCTGAGCACAGAGCTGACATTTTTCAAAGCTGCCTCTGTTGTAACTCCTGAGACCTTGTTCTTTAGCACTGACAGGCAGCTCATGGGGTTTTATTTAATTCCCATAAAGTTAGGGAGCTGTATTTTCCGTTTCACTATCTCCTCTGAATTTTATCTGCCATTTTGTCACCAATCTCTTCCTATCAAGTCTTTTCACGCAGCCCTCCACAACTGGCCTCTTTGATCTTTCCAAGAAATAATTCACTGTCTCCAGCTGAAGGTGTTATTGCAAAAAAAAATAAAATTGTTATTAATAACCCACCCATGGTGGCCTTCAGCCAGGGGAATTCATGTCCAAAGAAATCCATACCCAAAGGGAATCCCTGTCCAAGAAAATCCGTGTCCAAAGGAAATCCATGTTCAAGGAAATCCATGTCCAAGGGAATCCATGTCTAAAGGGAACCCATGTCCAAGGGAAATCATGCCCAAGGAAATCCATGTTCAAGAAAATCCATGTCTAAAGGGAATCCATCTCAAAGGGAATCCATGTCCGAAGGGAATCCATGTTCAAGGAAATCCATGTCCAAAGGGAATCCATCTCCAAGGGAATCCATGTCCAAGAGAATCCATGTCCGAGGGAATCTGTGTCCAAGGAAATCCTTGTCTAAGGAAATTCATTTCCAAGGGAATTCATTTCCAAGGAAGTCCATGTCCAAAGGAAATCCATGTCCAAAGGAATCCATGTCCAAAGGGAATCCATGTTCAAGAAAATCCATGTCCAAAGGGAATCATGCCCAAGGGAATCTGTGTCCAAGGAAATCCTTGTCTAAGGAAATTCATTTCCAAGGAAGTCCATGTCCAAGGAAATCCATGTTCAAGAAAATCCATGTCTAAAGGGAATCCATGTCCAAAGGGAATCATGTCCAAAAGAAATCCATGTCCAAGGAATCCATCTCCAAGGGAATCCATGTCAAAGGGAGTCCATGTCCAGGAATCCATGTCCAAAGGAAATCCTTGTCTAAGGAAACTCATTTCCAAGGGAATTCATTTCCAAGGAAATCCATGTCCAAGGGAAATCCATGTCGAGGAAATCCATGTCCAAAGGAAATCTATGTTCACAGAAATCCATGTCCAAAGGGGAATCCATGTCTAGGGAATCCATCTCCAAGAGAATCCATGTCTAAAGGGGAATCCATCTCCAAAAGGGAATCATGTCAAAAGAAATCCATGTCCAAGGGAATCCATCTCCAAGGGAATCCATGTCCAAAGGGAAAATACATGTTCAAGGAAATCCACGTTGAGAGGGGAATCCATGTCTGCAAGAGGAATCCGTGTCCAAAGGAAATCCTTTGTCTACGGGAATCCATTTCCAGAGGGAATTCATGTCCAAAGGGAATCCATGTCCGAAATCCATGTCCAAAGGAAGGAAAATACATGTTCAAGGGAAATCCACGTTGGGGAGGAATCCATGTCTAAGGGAATCGTGTCCAAGGGAAATCATGTCTAAGGAAATCAATTTCCAAAGGGAATTCATGTCCAAAGGGAATTCATGTCCAAGGGAATCCATGTCCAGGAATCGAGAATCCCTCATTTGAAGCAATCCATCCAAAGGGGAGTCTGTGTGTCACAGGAAATCCCTGTCCCTGCTGCAGCGAGAATTTTCCTGCTTTTGGATCCAAGAGCTATTCCGGCTCTGGCAACTGCACCTTGTTGCTCCTGCTTTGTTCCATTATCCCAACATCCATTTCAAGGCTACTTTCTCACCTATCTCTGCAAAATCCTCCAGTTTTTTCCTCAGAATTTGAAGGGTTTTTGGCCTTTTGAAAAACACAGCAATTTAGATTTCATTATTTTTTTCTGCAACAAGAGCTGCATGCAGAAAAGATTTCTCTCAGTTCATTTTGCAAACTGTGCATTCATTTTGTTTGTTTTTTATGTTATTCAAGCCTGGAACAAGATAAAGGTTCCCCAAACTATTGCCAAATTGATTTTTCAAAAAGCTTTGGGTCAACATTTCATTTGACAATATCAGAATACTTCATTTCAAACAAGCTTTTGGATTTTTCCAAATTAAATGAAAGGGGAGTTTTTAAACTGAAGAATGTTTCAGGCCCAAAAATCAAAACATTTCATTCTGAACGTATCAAAACTTCATTTTAAAGCACTTTCACATGTCCTCCAATAAAACAAAAATTGGGCAAATTCACCATCATTTTACAAAAATACTTCCAAGAGCTGACACGCTTGTGTTTCCACCATAAAGAAATTGCATGGAACATAATTTGTAACTCATCTCCCAAAATGGCAAACTTTGCGGAAAAAAATTCAAGAATGAAAAACACCGGAATTCCACGGCAAAAATGAATCCACTCTATTCTCCTGATAAGCAGCCTTTTCCCACTCCCCAATTTTTTTGTAACTGAATTGCAGCCATGTGGGTGGGATCGCACTCAGGTGTCTCTGTGGGGGCAGATGGTCGGGTGCCCACTGGTTTGCACTGGTTTGAACTGGATGGCAATGCAGGATGTGACCAGGGCTGTGGATTCTGTCACCATCTGTTAAACCAGCTGGGGCAGTGACCCTGATCTCCCTGGCACATATTATCTGCTAATGGGCCATCTTTAAAAGCCAACTAGGCAATCATATCTTTATCTTTCCCACAGCCCATCCCTCCCTCCAGGAGATATCTCCTGTTCATGGCCATTGAGTCCCAGGGCATGGCTGATAAAATTACATCATCCCACTGGGAGATGCTCCACCCAGGGGAGGGAGCCAAACATTCTCACCCAGATAAAACTGAGGATTTGGAACATCAGAGCAGCCCTTTTCCACTGGATTCCAGAGAGAAAACCAGACCTTTCCACATCATCCCTGGAACTTCAGGGAGGAAAACTGCACACTTCTACAGGAGCACTGCTCCCAGCTGAACCACATCTGCCACACGGAGGATGCAGCCACCATTGAATGGGACTGCTGCCAACACCCTGACTGTGACTGACGGGTGTCAGCTTGGATTCTGACTCTGGCAGTGCTTTGGGATTGTTCTTTGTAATACTGCATTTCTATTTTTAATTTTTCCTAGTAAAGAACTGTTATTCCCTATTCCCATTTCTTTGCCTGAGAACCCCTTAATTTCCAAATTATAATAATAATAATTTGGAGGAAGGGTGTTTACATTTTCCATTTCAAAGAGAAGCTCCTGCCCTTTATTGGCAGACACCCTGTCCCTCAAACTAGGACATATCCCCTCCATGCCTCACCACCTGGGATATCCCCCACAGATAATTGTCCTTCCCTTCCTGCCTGGGAGCCTCCACCGGCCTCATTCCACTGAAATCCTCAGGTGAGATGTAAAAACACCAGGCACAAATCTAAACTCTGTGTGGGCTTCATGGAGCTTAAAGGGGCCTTTCCCCTGCATTAATAAAATCCATCACCACAGCCGGGATCTCACTCTCAGAGGCTGGATCTGGGATGGGATGGGATGGGATGGGATGGGATGGGATGGGATGGGATGGGATGGGATGGGATGGAGATGGGATGGGATGGGATGGGATGGGATGGGATGATGGGATAATGGGATGGGATGGGATGGGATGGGATGGGATGGGGATGGGATGGGATGGGATGGGATGGGATGGGATGGGATGGGATGGGATGGGATGGGATGGGATGGGATGGGATGGATGGGATGGGATGGGATGGGATGGGATGGGATGGGATGGAGCTGAGGCACACCCTCCAAAGTATCCAGTGCTGCATTTGGGGTTAATTATCTCCCACAAACCAGTACAGGGCTTTCGGCTCAAGGCATGGGAGTGACCCGTACAGCTCTCCAGCAGGGATTCATTGGGATCATGGAATATCCTGGAGGCAGGAAGGACACACCAGGGGGATCACCCAGCCCAGCACCTGTCTGCCCAGCCCCAGCAATCCCCTGGTCCCATCCCTTTGGAGCTCTGGCAGCCCGAGCCGTGCTCGCTCCTTGAGCCTGGGCAGTGCCAGCACCTCTGAGGAGGGGAGAAGAAGCTTGCACCCCACAAGGAGCTCCCACACCTGAGCCTGGGCGAGTGCCAGCACCTCTGGGGAGGGGAAGAACCTTCCCTGAGCTCCAGCCATGGCACCTCCCTTGGGCTCCCCAGTGTCACACACAAGGGGCCCCCCTTGTGGCAGAGGAGGGACAGAGACACCCCCACCCCTCACCCCTCTGCAGGAGCTGCCCAGCTGTGCCCAGCCTCGGCTTGGGAGGGAGCTGATTCCCTCTGCTCCCTGGGTGATTTATGGAGTGTGAGATTAAGGGCTGGAGCTGAGCGACAGCGAGCTGGGAAATGAATGAAATTGCAAAGAGGAATTATGAGTGTGGCTGGAGCCACTGTGCCAGTGACACCAGGCACTTGGGGGAGGGACAGAGGAACACCACAGCTGCAGAGAGCTGTGACCCCATGCCAGGTGTGAGTGGGATGGACAGAATTCATTCTTTTTCCCAGTGTGCACTAAAAGAAATCACAGAACTGCAGAATATTCTGAGCTGGAAGGGACCCCCCAAGGATGATCCAGTCCAACTTCCAGCCCTGCGCAGACGCCTCAAAAATCCCACCCTGTGCATCCCTGAGAGCAGTGTCCAAACTCTCCTGGAGCTCTGGCAGCCTCCAGGGCTGTGCCCATTGCCTGGGGATTCTGCTGAATGGCCGGCACAGGCAAGGAGATGTCCTTGGGATATCCTGGACTTGCCTTCATTAACTCAGAAGTGACTTAATGGAACAGCATTGGGTGGGGTTTGGAGCCACCAGCACCATAGCCTCACTTGTGCCACAGGCCCTGTGTCACTGCAGGCCGGCAAAACATTGGAAAACACTTGCAAAACCCTCTCGGTTCATGCACCCGTCAGCTGATCCCACTGAGCACTGGGGTCTCTGTTGGCCTTGGAACTTCCGTGATGCTCCCCTGGAGGAGTGGGACGTCACCATTCTTTCACCCCAGGGCACTCTGCAGTCCAACATTTGCCGCCCTGGGGCGTCCGCAGGAGCACTGGAGGTGGTGGCAATCTGGGAGCTCACGACTCTCTCTCCCTCCCTGTGTCAGGGGATTCAGTGCTGGCCCTGATCTCTCCTTGCTGGAGCAGGAATGTGTGTGCCTGAGGGTTTGTTTGACACTGGGCAGCTGAACATGAGCCCGAGCGAGACGGTGCTGTTTGAAGAACCATGCCCCAAACCCAACATTTCCTACATCACTTCTCGTGCACTCTGTGTCTTCCCTAAAGAGCTGCAGCACAGATCTGGGAGGTGAATTTCACTCTTGAATACTCTGTGGATCATACAGGTGGGGAGAAGGAGTGAATTTGGGTACTAAACAAAGGAGGAAATCCAGCTCTCCCAAAGCAGGGGGGAAACTGCAGCTTGCCCCTCCCTGCAGCAGAGCTTCAGCACAGCTGGAGAGAGGAAAGCAGCACTGGGGGTCCCATAAAGGGGATCCCCATCCTGGGCCCAGGCAGGGCAGGGATGGACATGCCTTTCCCGAGGGGCAGTGTTGGGAGGGATGAATCAGGAGAAACCTTATAAATATGATTGCCCAGCAAAAGATTTTGAGAATATGGGGAACCATAGGCGAGATAGAAAGGAGAAAGCCACCTTTGAGATACCAAAGCTGAGCAGTTACTAAATAACTAGGGAGACAATAGGATGGCCGGCCAAAAGTAATCCCTCTGGATAGAACAATGGTCCAAAGGTCAGAGAAGACCCTGCTGGCTTGGCACAAGGGCTCCAAAGAGAAGTTTTAGGGTTTAAAGTATAACACATGATGGTAATGCAATGATTCCTATAGGCTGTATGTAAATGCTGTGAGATTTTGTATCTTGTGTTAGATTGGTGAGTGGAAATTAGAATATTCAACACAGAAGAAGATTTATTGTACAGCCAAATTGTAAAATGGGAAAAATCACTCTCTTTCCCACCTCCTCTACCTCTCAGGGACTCTCACTACATTCTCTCTCTGCCCTGCTCTGAGCTGTGGCTGGCAGCTCCAGCAGGGCCCTTTCACCCAGCCCTGCGCAGCAAACCACAAGTTTCCAGACCTGGCTCATGGAGATCTTCTGTCTGTCACTGACTGTCCCGCTGACCACTTCACAGTCTCCAACAGGGCAGCTCTCGGGGCACTCGGATCCCACCCCAGGCCAGGCAGGGCAGAATGGATGTGCCTTCCCGAGGGAGGCCGCCCCTGAGCACTCGGATCCCACCCCAGGCCAGGCAGGGCAGGGGATGGATGCCTTTGTCGAGGGGCAGCCCTCCCCGGGGCACTCGGATCCCATCCCAGCCAGGCAGGGCAGGATGGATGTGCCTTTCCCGAGGGGGCAGCTGGCCGGGCAGGATGGATGTGCCTTCTCCCCAGGGCAGCTACCCCCCAGAGCACTCGGAATCCCACCCCGGGCCAGGCAGGGCAGGATGGATGTGCCTTTCCCGAGGGGCAGCTGGCCGGGCAGGATGGATGTGCCTTTCCCCCAGGGGGCAGCTCCCCAGGGTACTTCGGAGCTCAGCCCCGGCGCAGGCGGGGACCGAGCCCGATGGATCGCGTGCGTGAGATCAAAGCTCGCCTTTGCTCTCAGCCTCCTTCTGCCTTTCTACCCGGCTGGAGGGCATTGTGTTCTCCTTGTAGCTGCTCCATCACCTTCTTTTAAAATCTGCACTTGAAAGCCTTCCCTTTCTTCACCAGGCGGCCTTGAGGAGTCCCTACACTCCCCGAGCGCGCTAAGTTGTAATGCCCGTGGAGGGATCCTGTCTCCAGAGAGGCATAAATTACACGGCCGCTGCCTCTCCCTCGAGCATCTCTCACGGTAACTCACGTGTGTGTTAAGTGCACGGTAGAAGCCGTGCCGAGCGGCTGGGGGACACCCACGAAAGGCCTGCTGCTCGTTACAGGATCGATGTGGGGTGAAGGCTGAGCCTTGCTGCTGCCGGTACCTACTTGAGGATCCAATGAAAGGTATTAGGGGCACATTAGAGTATTGACACAGGTCGTCGGTTTGCCTGGATTTCTGCCGGGCACCAAAGAGGGCACTCGGTGGCTGTAATGAGCACAGCCAGAGGTGAGTGCCAGGGGTGTCCTTGTCACCTCCTGGCACAGGGGACCCCGAAGGGTGGAGCCCCCAAACGAATCCCGTGTTGCTGCTGCTGAGCCTCACCTGCACCGATAGAGGCTGGGGTGTTGCTGTGGCAGCTCGCAGCAGAGGCTCACGTGCTCTGGGGGCCATCCCAAATCCCACATCCTAGTCCTGGTGATGAGGGAGGCACGAGACATTTACAGGCTCGAGGAAAATACAAAGCCTTGCAGAATATCCACCGGGTCTGCCACTGGGGGCTCAGGCACAAAGTCATCGAAAGTGGGGCTGCAGGGGATTTGCTGCTGAAGAGCAAAGGCTCTGCTGCTCAACCTCAGCGGGGCCGGAGTTCACTTTGTTCTACCCAGCCTCCATGCACCTCTGCATCCCACCACTGCCTTGGCGTTTTTGGATGCGCAGACCCGGGGGCTCCCTGGGCACACAGGGGATGCGGCGAGACTCAGGGTTTCAAGGAAGGCTGGGGTGCTGGGATGGACAGAGAGTTCCATGAGCCCTGAAGCATGTGGTCAGCCAGCCCCAAAATCCCTCCTGGAGAGCTCTTTGCCACTTTAAATCCCTCCATGGGAGAGGCCTTTGCCACCCCAAATCCCACTCCTGGAAGCTCTTTTCACCTTTTAATCCCTCACCCGGGCTCACTTTGCCACTTTAAATCCCTCCTGGAGAAGCTCTTTTCTGCCCCCCAAATCCCATCACAGGCTCTTTTCTGCCCTCCAGATGCCTCCCTGGAGAGGGTTTTACCTTCCAGAGTCCTCCTGGAGGCCAGCACGCCACCCCTCAAATCCCTCACCAGAGCCAGCTTGCCCACCCCTCAAGTCCCCTCCTGGAGGGCTCTTTTCCGCGCCCCAAATCCCACCCACGTCCGCCCCAAATCCTCCTGGAGAAGCTCTTTTTCCCATGCTTTAAATCCCTCCTGGGAGAGCCCTTTGCCACCCAATTACTCTGGAGGCTCTTTGCCACTAGGCCCCCTCCTGGAGAGCCCTTTTGCCGCCCGCCTCAAATCCCTCCTGGGAGAAGGTTTTACTTTTGAATCCCCCTCCACTGCAGAGAGCTCTTTGCCACCCTCAAATCCCTGCAGGAAGCAACACCTTTAGTCACACAGGGGCTTTGCGCCCACCCCAAATCCCCCTCCTGGGAGGCTCGCTGCCTTCGTCCCTCCCTGGAGAGCCCTTTGCCACCCCGTCCACTCCTGGAGAGCTCTTTTCTGCCCTCAAATCCCTCCTGGAAGCCTTTTCCTGGCCCCAAATCCCGCCTGGGAGGCTCTTGCCACCCCAAATCCCTCACAGATGCTGCCCAGGCTGGCCCGAGGTCAGTCTGTGCCGATCACAGGGGTTGGGGAGTCCCTCGGTGTGCCGGGTGCTGCTGCTCTCACGGGCGGCCCCAGCTGTTTTAATATCTGCAGCGGTAAGGCTCTGCTGCAGCTCTTAGCCGCAGGCTGGAGACAAGCTTTGCGTGTCCACTTCGGAATTTGCACTGCCCTTTAATTTCCACCCGTTGCTTCGTTTTAGAACACGGGTTTCAATTTCTTGCAAATCACTATTATTTTTCTCACGTTGTTGCTGTCCGAGGGCACAGATCTGGGGTCTGCCGCTGCGCTGCTGAGGCCAGCCGAAGCCACGGCCACCGGCGCGCGATACGGCGGTGCCGCGCTGGCACACCGGGACGTACGCCACGGCCGAGAGCCGCAACGTGCGAAAAGTGCCAAAGTGAGATGGCCAGGAACCGTCCCCGGCGAAGAGGCTCCGCGAGATTGGCGAAGCTGGCCAGTGATGCCTGCTGGCGCGGCGTGGGGCGCGTGATGTGTGCCCGTGGTGGTGCGGCGCTGGTGGTGCGTGCGG